>JACXSJ010000436.1:0-304333 GCA_014851325.1 Pentalonia nigronervosa | reverse complement strand
ACTGAAGATAGAGATAATCACAATCAGTATTATAGCTGGGTTATCTAATATTCTTTGACGGACGAGACATAATAGGAGATAAATAAAGTATATATAAGTAAATATTTAGGTATCACTAAGCACGTATAGTAATAATAATTTTAAAATAATATTATGTAATTTACCTGTTATGAATATTCGCTATTATGTCTTTTAGCTATTTTGCCGGCGCTATTTTGACGTTCACTTTTTTGGATTCACGGTTTTAACGTGATACCTTCATAAATAAATGTAAGACGAAGCACAGTGGTCCAAAATTAAAATTCAGCGCTTCGAAATTATAATGTTGGCTTTATGTAAAAAATAAAATCAATTAAATATAAAAATCATGTACATACGAGCTTTTATTACTAAAATATATTTAATATTTATTTAAATTATTTTGAATCCGTTATTTTTTTTTTTTTTTTAATATTAATTGTTATTTATTTTATTCATCTGATTTATCTTCATATTTATGAATATAAAAACCGAATGTAGTGCCTAATAATTGAATTTTCCTAATACCCATCTGATAAAGTAATAATACATTTTGAATGGTAATAAAATTCCAGAATCTCAAAGGCGGAATTTCAATATAGGTACACAAAAACTCATATTTGTAATCAGTTTATTTTAGACAAACAGTTTACAATAAGAATAATATTTATAAGAAACTATTTTTTTTTACTTTTGACGCTCAAAACTTTCATTTTAGATATCACTGTGCGACGTCTCTGTTTTCTGAAACGCATCTCACTGTTCATATTTTTAGTTAATCATATCATCGTATATTCCTGTTTTAGAAAAAAAATTTAAAAGATAAGCCTACATATTATATAGTTTTTGTTGACATAGAAAGTGTTCGACAATGTCAACTAATGAGTTAAGTTTAAAAAGAAAGCAAGCGTAGAATACACTGAAAGGAGATTACTCTACTAATAACTATACCAAAAAAAAAAAAAAACAGCTGTTATCAGAATTGGCAAAACCGAAGAGGAAGCATGTATAAGAAATGGAATAGGGCAGAGGTGTCCTCTCTTCCTTAGCATTTTTAATGCATACATTAAAGAGGCAATTCACTTAATAAGAAAGAAAACGAATTTGGGTATAAAGTTGATATGCTATGGTTTGCAGATGATATAGCAGTAATAGTTGAAAATAAAGAACATTACTGACGAGTATGCTGAGAAGTATGGGAGAAATACTGCTTAATGAACTAAACACTACAATAAATGCGAAAAAGACTTAAGTTCTTTTATGTAGCAGGAATAATAATATTAGGACAAGAATACATCTACAAGATAACTGAGAAATAGAGAAAGAGGAGAGTTCGCCTACTTGGGATTGGTATAAGTGAAGACGACAGAAGTAAAAGGGGAATAATAAAACGAATGTGCCAAACTAAGATGGCATTTAACTACAAAAGAATTTACATACAAATTTAACTAAGAGAGAACTTTTTACTTCAAGAAATATCAGTATACACACCATGAAGAGTCTGCTGAAAACCTACGCATGGAGTATAATGCTGAATGGCAGCGAAATGTGGACGACTGCCGAAGAAGAACAGAAAAGAATAGAAGCTTTTGAGATGTAGTGTTACAAAATAATGCTTAAGATAGGTTGGACCTTGGATGAATACGGTAATCAACAAAAAAGTAGTAGAAAGAATATTAAAAAGAAGATCGTTGTAGAATAATATCAACTATCAAGAAAAAAAGAAATTAATGGATTGGACATGTACCGAGACATGGCAGGTTGCTGGAACTAATTATAAAAGGGTGCGTGAAAGTGAAAATTATAGGAGAGGACCCCGATTGGATTAAATTATGCTACAAATAATGAAAGACCAGGCGTGTAATTCTTACGAAGAAACAAAGAGAAAGGCAAGTAACAGTGAAGAATGAAAAATTGCTGTAAACCAATCTTAGGATTGAATACAGAGACTACGAGATGGACCTATTTATGTTATTGAATGTAGTTCATACACCCCGGGTTGAAGGGCACTGATGTTTTATGTTACCTTGGTATAAGCATGTTCATCAGCTGATCTCTTTCGTAAAATAGATTAAGCATATCGGTTACGTCATAGTATTGATTATGATTTTAGTGATAAAATAAACCATAGTGTTTGAATAATTTAATTACTGATCAAAATTTTAATGGATAATCAATTAGCTTAGAGTTCGTTTTTATTGTTTGATTTTACTCTTTTTTTGTTTTTTGATTTTTATTTCTCACTAAGATGGTTCAAGAATATCAATCGCCGGTGCGAGTTTACAAGTATCCATTTGAAATTGTAATGGCTGTAAGTACAATAGTATATTGAGAATTATAATTTAAAATATGTATATACACACAAATTGTAATTTTGTTGTTGAAGATCATTGAATTTCAATAATTTTTTGATTTAGGCTTACGAAAGACGATTTCCAACATCTCCGTTAATACCGGTTTTTGTTGGGAGTGAGATTACAGCCGATAGCACAACAAATGATGGTTCAATTAGAACCACTGAAAGAAGATGTAAACTTGTTGTGGAAGCTCCATATTTATTAAAAAAGGTATGCTATACTTAAAATGTGTTAATTATTATTCATGTACCTATAATAAAATTTATTTTTTAGATCATCGGTGTAGATTATGTATATTTTATTCAGAAAAATGTGCTAGATTTGAGAGAACGTTGTTTAAATATTGAAGCAATAAATGAGACATTTTCAACTCGTGTAAATGTATTAGAAAAATGTCGTTATTATGTAAGTTAATTTATCAATATTCAATATTATTATGAGCATATTGACTACATTAATACTAGGCTCCTTATTTCATGTATTCACGTGAAATTAAGGTTTGATTTTTAAAACCCGTTGCTTAAAATTTTCCATGAATTTATAATATTAATTATGTGTATTCGTGAATTATGATATTCACATACAACCGTGAATTTATGTTAAACTTTAACTCACTTAATTCTCTATTTTTATTCCTAGAAGATTATTTTAACTCATGTCATAAACAGCGATTATATTAATTTAATTAAAAATATCACAAAGTATAACTAGTTTAAGTATGTACAACAAATAATGATAATAATTAATGTTTTATTTTAGAAAAACCTAACCTATAGAGTAACATGAAAATTTTGTATAAATTTACAATTTATAAATAATTAATTATGTGATAATAAATAAAATAATTCAATAACTAAATAATTTTAATAATATTAAATATTATTAAATTAATGATTTTCTATTTTGAAACAAAAATGTCAGCATATTAACATTTTTTGTCAACAAACAAGTCCTTTTTGAGGTCACTAAATTTCCAGCAGTGGAAAAACATCTCTCGGAGCTTACTGATATAGAAATAACAAAATATTGCTTTGCTAAGGCTGCAAGACTTGAATACTTGTTTTCTCCTGATTTCCACCACTCATATGGATTTAAATCAAAACGTAATGGAGGTTCTGCTGTATAAATTTGAAATTGAGTAGTTAAATTATCATTGTTTGTAATTATATTTCCATATAAAAATTCAAGATCGCTGCTTTGAGCTGGTGGATTTTATTGCAGATTAATATTTTGAGTGTTAAATGTTTCTAGCAAATTCTTTACAGCCATATGAATTTTTTCTCTCATAGCAATCGGTCCAAATTCTAAATCTTTATAACGAGGATCTAGAAAAGATGCAATTTGTCTGGCAGAGACAGAACTTGTTTCATTACAGTCAAGTTTGAATCGTTCTTTAATTTCAAATATTATTATACATTTAGTACATTATATCTGCAGTATATTGATCATCGATTTCGTTATGTTTTAAATGGTGATCCAATAACTTTGATAGTAATGATCTTACCATTGACACTGGCGAATAGTTCTCAGAACAAAATAGATTTGTAACAATATATAATGGTTTGAGGAGACTTACAAGATTTTCTATTCTTAATCATTGGGATCCAGTTATTTCTAATTTCTGAGCAATATATAAAGATATAATTGTTCTGTCTGTCAATACATTTGAAACTGGGCTTTTGTTTTTTAAAAGGTTGTCTAACATTAAATATATTTAGTTCCATCGTGTCTTACAGCATTGCACTAATGATTGATGCGGAAGTCCTAGCTGTTCTTGTTTGTTTAATAATGATTGTTTGGCTACATTCGAGTGTTTGAAATGTCCAACTAAATTACTACACTATTTTATTAGTTCCGAAAATATTTCTTGTTTTAATGCAATATTAATGGATAATTGTAAACTGTGTGCTGCACATTTCATATCCATGTTTTCATTGTTTATTTAACATGCAGTAATTTTACAGCATTTACTATGTTTTTTGTATTATCTGTAATTACAGTAGAAACTTTACCATTAATTTCCCAATCGTCAAATATACAAGTTATTTTTTCCTCTAGATTTACTGCTGTATGATGTTCGAATATTTCTTGTGTAGCTAATGTAAATGACTTTGGTAACCATTGATTATCTATTATGTGAGCAGTTATCGATATATATATGAGTTTTGAGTCATTGAAGACCAACCAACAGTGGTGCATACTACACTTTTCACATTTTGTAATTCTTTTTTTATTCTATTCTCAACATTTGATTTCAATGCATGTAGTCTTTTTTTCATTGCTTCATCGTTACATATTTCATAATTAGGCTCCACAATAGCCATGAACTAACAAAATCCAGGATTTGAGCAAAATGATAAAGGCAACTGATTCATTACAATTAATAAAGCTAATGCTTGGTGAATTTGTTCTGTTTTTTCATAACTACATTCACGATTACTATTAGTACCACATTTTTTAGAAATAAGATGACGTTTTCTAGATTTTGATTTTTCATTATTTTCTAAACTCGAGAAAGATGTAGCAGTATTATTAACTAGAATTGTATCATCATCTTGATTGATGGACATTGTATTTTCATATTCAGAACTACCAGACCTTATAATTTCTTCTGAATCATTAGATGGATGTTTAGATCCCAATTGAGACCTACAAAGTGTATTATTTTAATATTATATATTAAAATGTGTATTTTATGTATTATTTGTTTGTAAAATATTTAAAATAAAATTAACAACTTTATTACTATGGTGTCTAGTGACCTAAAAATTATTTAATTTGAATGATTTATTAATTACCTCTTTGCTACTGATTCTTTTGGAGGATTAATTTAATGTACACTTTGTAAATGACTTATTAGAGACCCAGTAGTTCCGCCGACACAAGAGTATTCATTTTGGTTATCATCACAGATCACAAAAGGCGCGATCTCTTTCTCTCTTAGCATAGTCCCACACCCAACTTTTTCTTTTACCCATTTTTTGAAAATACTTATGTATTGAATTCACTTAATATGGTTACACGCAAACTTAACGGTTGACTGTTGCAACTAGTTTAAGTTGTGGAGCTGAAACATTACATATAATATCTAATCTTTTGTAATAAATATTGTATATTATATGTAAAGTTTCAGCGCCACATAACATATAAAGTCTGATAAAAGTTCAATGAAAGATAATAAAATAAATCCCTAAATTATAAATAAATCTTGAGTATAAATTTACAATAATTTTTTATGAGTATGTCTGATGTTAAAATTTTAAGTTTTTACCAAAATCATGAAAATTTGCAAATTATTTTGAGTTGGAAATTAAGTTTTTATATTCAAATTTTGATAATTTAACACTGGATTCTCATAAGTTTTCTTTGCTTTTATAAAAAAAAAATTTTTTTGGAAAGTCAAATTAATTTATTATGCGTGTTTAAAGTTAGACATTGGATATTCACCCATAAACTAACCTAACGACTTCTCATGGAACGATTTTCTTATTTTAGTGTAATTCAAAAATGAATGACTGTAGATAGTCGATATTTTCACCAAATGTTTATATGCTTATATACATAATAGAATTTTCAAAATATTTTTATTCGTATTGAGATATTTATAGACATCAATTTTTTTGTTTGGTTGAAATTTTTGACAATTTAATACAAGGTTTCTCATAAGTAGTTCATACTGTAAATAAAAAATATAAAAAATATATAAACACAGTTTTTTTTTATAGATATTTTAAATTCAAATTTGGATTAAATTAGATAGGTATTTAAACAAAGAATAAAGATTTTAGTTATTTTGTTATGATTTAAAAATATTATTTGTAAGTACATAAAATATTTAAAGTTTATTATTATTTTTTAAACACACAATAAAATTTAAGGGGCAATTATTTTTTTGATAAAAATTAATTTTACCTACTGTATTAGTTATGTTTAATAGCAAAATAAATTACTTTAATAGCAATAATATCATAAAATATACTTAATAATATAGGCCAAAAGACTGTTTTCGTTCAGAATCATTTTTCGTATATAATGATTTTATATTATTGAATTCAAATTTAACACATCTATTACAGTGATTCACTCGATTCCTACTGTATATCAAAGCAATACCCACTTACCCATCTATTTTTATTTTAAAATTTATTGGTATGCCTCCATTTAATTTCTTATATAACTTCAATTAAACTCATACCTATCTTATGAGTATTAAAACTATATATTAACAATAGCTAACTTGTGATAGTGACATACAAAATGTTTAATTAAATTAATGATTTTGTCACTTGCCACGTTCAGTGTCAATTGTCTGTAGTCTAAATATATTAGGTGTGAAATATCCAATATCAATCATATTAGATGGATTAGGTTAAATTTGTGGGTGTCAAAAATATTTTTTTATTGATAAGTTTTTTTTTGTTATTAAGCGATATATATGTAATATTGTAATCATTACCAACACTGTTAATAACAACCAACCATTTAATCGTTTTTGATATAATTTTATGTTAATAAAATTGTCTTAAACTGTATGTATGTATAATATATTATGTAAAATATTATGTTGTAAATGTAATATACCTAATATTTGTAGTGTTATAAATGTATTTCTTTAAAAAGCTATTGAATAAACTATTATAAATAGCTCATTTGATTGATTTAAAATATAAAATAATATAATACGCTTGACTTTGATAACTAATTTGTGAGTTTAATAGTACTTAGTTTCGAAAAAATTTCTTTGTACTTTTAGCCTGTAGTTATATTTTTTAATATTTACATTTAAAATTGAAGTATCTGAAATTTCAAATATATCAAAATACAGGGCTCAAAATTATTTTAATTTTTTTGGTTTTAGGTTTTTAATTTTCCAGTTTTGTGGACGGTTTATGAAAATTTTAGTTTTGGTTTGGATTTTGTGAAAAGGTTTTTGTAATTTTTCAATGTTTGAGTTTGATCATAATAACAGTGTTGAAAAATTTTAACTGGTTTTGAGCCCTGTGAAATTATGTTGGTCATTTTTTAAGGATGCATATATTAAAATTTAAATATCATGTTTATTTTTAGTGTTATGAAATAATTATAAATGGAATATACATAATTCATTTTATTTGCATGTTTATTAGGTTCATCCAGAAAACTCAGAATGGACATGTTATGAACAGAGTGCACTATTAGATATAAAATATTTTTTGGGTTTTGAGTCAACCATGGAAAAACTTGGTATGAAACAATATATTCAGAATATTTCCAAGGGTAAAGAAATAATAGAATTTTATATTGAGGAATTAAAACAAGATGGAATAATTAATATTCCTCGTTGGATACCTACTGGAAGTGATCAATCTTGGTTAGTCAAATTTCATATATTTAGTTACTTAATAGTTTTATATTTTCATAATAATTGTTATAAAGATAAGTAAACTAATATTCTTAATTAAAATTACTTACAAATATATTATTTGACTTAAAATACATGCTTACATAAAAAAAAAATTATTTATTCATACATATATAGTCATTTTAACCCTTTGGTTTTATTACATTTTTTTTATTTATTAAATATTATTTTATTTTGTAAAATATGAGTAAAATATTTATTTTTGTAATACATTTAAGTTTACTTAGTCTTATATTAAGAGTAACTCTCGAATGCTAGGTTCTACGAACAGGGACAGCAAGGGGTATGGCTAAAACTTACCAAGTGCTGAGCTTTCAATAGCATGACTTAATTATTCCAACAACCGCTTAATTTGCATTTTGTTAAGATTAACATTGTTAAGTAATTTTTAGGCAGTGGCCAATCGTTGGAAACAAAAACTAATTTATTAAAGGATGTGTTCCGATTGAATCTGACAAACATCGGTCACTGCCTGAAGTTACTCTTATATGAAAGCGTATTTATAAAATTGTAATTAAAATTTTATTTTATAGTGATTTGAATAACCCAGAAGAAAGTTCAATTGGTTTTAGTAAAGATAGTCCAACTACTGCAGGTAAAGTTAATAAATTCATCTTTACTCATTGTAACAGACATGGTCAAATTTTCTTATAAACTATATTTCAAACCATAACCATAATTGTGTATTGAGGATTAATTTATAGGAATGCGGTGGCACAGTGTTTGCACTTGAGTGTCAAGAATTCAAATTCTACTCTGTTGTTTTTTCATTTAATTATTGATGCATTTTACTAAACAGTTTACTCCTTTCAGCTTGCACACCCTGACTATGGGCAAACTTAAAAGGGAAGCCAATTCAATCCTTTGCTTGTACTATAATAATATGTAATACAGTTCAAAATCTTAACTAGTTAATAATTACCTTGCTCTAAAATATTCTATTAACTTATTTAAGAACAATTTTTAAGATTAAATTTTTAAATATTAATTTCAAATTGTAATAAATTAACTAATTATACTGCCAAATTAAATTTTACTTATTCGACATAGTGACGTAATTTCAGTTTTTGAGAAGGAGGCCAAAGGTTTTGATCTGCCCATAATAAAACTAAAAAAAAATCGTTTGCCCTTATATAGTGTCAATTACATTTTTATTTCAATACAAATTTGCCCTCTTACAATATTTTATATTTATTATTACATAAATAACCCATTTATTTTGGAGGATAATAATGATTAAAAATATAAGTGGAGTGATAAATATATTAAATATTTCCTACTTCATAATGTCTTGATTTCGGAGTAATTTTATTCTAAGCTATGTCCTATTTGCACCAATATGTATGAAGTTTAAATGTAAATACATAAAATAAAACAAACCATACATTTAAATATTAAACAGAACAATCAACATATTAAATCAGGTATATAAAATGAAACTATACTAGTTATGCAGTCGTTGCTAGACCATGTCACTATGAATGACACGCTAATTTAATTATCAAATGCACAGAACAGAACACTGCTTTTAATTATGGTAAAATATTTATTGAAAATATAATATTATACTATGCCCACAACTGTTATATAAACTTAAAACATTAAAAGTTAGGTTAGGATACCCTATAATTATGTATTAGTATGAATCATGGTTTAATTATATTTAGGAACGACACAAATCATGTTGGCAGCCTAAATCTAACCTGACACCAGGCCATACCCATAACAAAGAGGAGTGAATGGCTTCCCTGCCACCCCCCAAATGACTCCACTGACTTAATATACTTGGAATAATAGTTTGTTTATAATACAATTATTAACTACTTTTTTGAATATTAATTTTGTTTACTTATTAGTAATTTGTATTTTATGATTCTTAGACTAATATTCTGATTACCATAATTTGGTTTGAAATCAAACTTATAATATTCGCTGGGTATAATTGTATCAATTGTTATTTGCTTGAACATTGTTAAAAGAAAAACAATTAAACTAAAGAATAAAAATATATACTAATTTAAGTAAAAAGTATAGATATTTAATTAATTTTTCTCCTGTTTATTAAAATAATAATTATTTGCATTATCCTATTAAATGAATCATTTTATGTTTAGATACTTTAAAAAATGTATTGTAAAAGAAGTTTTAATGAAGGTTTGTATATTATGTTGTATATTTTTTTAGATTCTCAATCAAAAATATGGTTAGAAGATGAATATATAAAAAGATACATTGGTGAATTAACACCATTACAAGAATCAAAATTAGTGCAGTTTAAGAAACAATTGTCTCAACTACAAAAGTCTAAGGTAATTTTTTTATTTAATATATTTTTAAAATAAGTACATTCTTATTAGAAAATACATCTTTTTTTTATGATTGTTTATTTAGTTGGTTTGAAAAAAAAATGTGTACATAAAATATTTTTACTATTTAGAATAGAATTTTAGCATTTGAACAAAATAATGGAGCTACTAATTTTTAATGTTGTCTTTGTTTTTTATTAAAATACATTTTACAATTTTAATTACTCACCAATTTACTTTTTTTTTTATATAGTTTTAAAAATTAATAAATATTTCTAAATTTTTTAATTCTTTTAACTGTTGCATAAATAATAATAAACAAATAATAATGATTTTTATAGTTTAACATTTTAATTAAATTGTTTATAATTTGGCACATGTAGTTAAAAGTTATTTAATCATTAATTAGTGGGTTTAAAAAATATTTATTTTTATTCCACTTTGAAGTATGCCCATATAAGAGCAATTTCTATTTATTAGAAGTTATTATTTTATTAATGCACTGAAGTGAGAACCACAAAAAGACATAATATGCTAAGTGCAGTCAATGTATAGTTCTATTAATATTAAACTTTACATACTTGTTAAAAAAGAAAAAAATATCTATTTTAAAACAATATTGTTTTAGTTACCAAGTGATACTACATTATTGCGGTTTTTGCGAGCAACCGATTTCAATATTGAAAAATCTAGAGAAAATTTATCCCAATCACTTATATGGCGAAAAAAACATAATATTGACAATATATTATCCGAGCACGAGTTTCCTGAAGCAATCAAAAAATATTTTCCCTGTGGTTGGCACCGCCATGATAAAGGTAAAATGTAAAATAAAATAATTCATGCTTTTTACAAGTATAAAAACTCAAATAAATATTTTTAGCAACAATGCATAATGCTGTGGTTTAAATTCTGAGTAAAGCAAAAAATGGTCTTGGTTTTACTATGTGTTTTTAGAACAGTGGCGTCATTTCAGTTTTTGACAAAGGGAGTAAAAGTTTTGATCGGCCCATAATAAAACTAAAAAAAAAAACCGCTAGTCGCAATTACATTTTTATCTCAATACAAATTGCCCTGTTTAAAATAAAACATAAAATAAATTATTAAACAAAACAATTAACATATAATACTAGGTATGTTAAATAAAACTATACTAACTATCTCAGTTATGGCTAGACCATGCCTCCATAAATGATGGGTAAGCTTCTTATATTTTAGTTTTATTATTATTTTACATTGTTTGTATAAAAATATATAGAATAAAATAATACTATCTATGTATTATCTGTTTTACTGTTGTCTGTTTATTAATACTGATACATTGTGGCGTGTGGCTTATTACTATAAGTTAGGTTAGATTAGGACCCACAATTATTTCTATATTAGTACGAATCATGGCTAATTGTATTTAGCAATAACTCGAATCATGTTGGTAACTCAATATTAATCTAATATCAGGCCATACCCGGTCTATTGATGACATGTGAAGGGGGCAAATGCCATGATGCTATTGTTTTACAATATAATATTGTTTTTTGTGGTAAAAGAAGTATTGTAAGTTAATTGTAACCCATAAATTATATTAGAAATGGAAACAGCTAATTTATTTAAATTTATTTTAAATACTTAAACTAAGAAAATCAATAGATTTAACATAATTAATGATAACTTAGATAAGGTATTTCAAAAAATAATTAATATACAATTTTTAGTAATTATTTGACATAGTATATAAAATATACTATAAACCTATTTAAACAAATCTAGTTTTAATACATAATGATTTTTTTTTCAATGGCTTAATGGTTTACATTTCAATAAAGTTGATTATTTATACAATCATTGACAATTTTGGATTCTTAGAGGAGCAATAAATTTATTAGTTTTATAGTAAATGAATAGGTACTTTAAGTTATAGGATGACAAAAGTATAAAATTCGTAATACTTTTAAAACAATTGGAAAACGCAAAAAAAAAAAAGATGGACAAATTAGAATAATGGTATAAAAAAAAAGCTTAAAATTATCTTATTTTTAAAAACATATTAAGTTTATGATTAAAATATTGAAAAATAAAGTTCAATGCGACCTGTAAAATATTACCATCTAATAATTTTAAAAAAAGTAATCAAATTTGTTTGATTCTACAAGACAGGATATTTATTTCCTTAAAATTATTTTTTGTGGACAGAATGACCTTGGAACCATCGGACACCTTAAGCTTGAAGATTTAATATAAGATTTCTCATATATTTTTCTACTGGTTTTATGTAAAACTTAATTAAAAAAAAAAATTGATTTTGATAATATTTTTTTTTATATTATAGAAGGACGTCCTTTGTACATATTACGTTTAGGTCAAATGGATGTGAAAGGTCTTCTTAAATCAGTTGGTGAAGATTGTCTTCTTAAACAAGTAAACTATAATTTTATCATAAATTCATAAATAACTATTGAATTAGATTTTTTTATTGTTTGTATTATTATTAATAATTATTATATTAATTAATTAACTAAATAAATTCATACTTGTATATTATAAATTATAGCAAATATTTATTATATTGTTTATTTTAAGATTATGAATAACACAATTTAAAATTATTTTCTTTTTTCTTGATATAATTTTATAGCTATACCTAATATTTATTATTTTGTGGTTAGGCTATGCATGTATGCGAAGAAGGTTTAAAACTAACAAAAGAAGCAACACATACATCTGGAAAACCAATAACAACTTGGGGTTTATTGATTGATTTAGAAGGGCTAAATATGAGACATTTGTGGAGACCTGGTGTGGGTGCATTGCTCAGAATTATTGAAATTGTAGAATCTAATTATCCAGAGACACTTGGGCAAGTACTCATAATTCGTGCACCTAGAGTATTTCCAGTTCTGTGGACCTTAGTGAGCACATTTATCAGTAAGGAAATTATTTATTAACCTAACCTTTTGCATTTGCTTTACTGTTATAAATTAATATAAATTTGACATTTTCTAGATGAGACAACACGCCAAAAGTTCCTATTTTATGGAGGTAATGACTATCAATCATCTGGTGGTTTCAGTGATTTTCTTGCGGAAAATGATGTGCCTGATTTTCTTGGAGGCCCCTGTAAAGTATGTTGTTTTTAACTTTTAAATAATCAAGCTTACTTTTATGATATGAATGAACTATATACTCTTATAAATTAGGTTAAAATCCCTGAAGGTGGTTTTGTACCCAAAACTTTATATCTAAAAGAAGGAGAGTTAGAAAAAGAAGCATGTACAATTACTGAAGATAGTATATATCAATCTGTTACGCTGACTAAAGGACAGGTAATTTAAACTTGTACAGTTTTTTATATGTACCGAGTGATCTATTTAATGTAAGGTACTTAATATTTCAAAAAGTGTAAATGTTTTTGAAAAGATTTTTTTTACATGGTTTCAAGTTACAAAACAATTTTTTAAAAAAAATAATTATAAATTTTAATATTTTTTTGCTCTAATAATTTTTTAAGTTTTTACCTTTTTTTGAATAACAACATACTGTTTTAATTTCATATTCTTTTTTTTAAGTCTTCTTTGATAAATAAAAATTAAATTTTGGATGAGTAGTTTATGAGTTATAAGTACTTAAAGTATAGATGAGCGGATTGGAGTAGTATGCAGTTACTTCGCAAAATGTTGGTCTACTTCACTGTTCGTCTAAATTTAAAATACTTATAATTCATAAACTACTTAATCTAAATTCGATTTTTATGTATCGAAATACTAAGAAATATATTCTATTCTGGAATAAGAATTTAAAACAGTATATTGTCATTCAAAAGTAAAAAACTTAAAAATATTTTATTTTTTTCAAAAACTTTTATACTTTTGAAATAATGAGTGTCTTACGTTAAATGAATCACCTGGTTTACAGATTACAAAAGCATATTCATGCTCATCTTTTCTTTTAATAATGATTTCTAACAAATTCTAATTTTTGGAATTTTTTTAATGTATTAATCATATTTTTAAATAAATAGATTTTTATGCAATCTATGCAAATTGGCCATAATTATTTGAAAATATTATTATAATAATTAATTAAAATGTTATTTATAAAAATATAGGTACTAAGTATAGTAGATTCTTATTATATGTAATGTCACTATCTCGAATTTTTTGTTATCTTAAATTACATTGAATTTTTCTTGAAACTACCATTATACTTAATAGCATTTTGCTCTCAATAACTCAATATAAAATTAATCGCTTTTCATTATTTTGAGTACACAAATAATATTTTTATTACAGTAAGAACAGAAAATATTGTCGTACAATTAGTATAGTGATTGTAGTAGTCTCATTTGTAGTCGTTCGTAGTTTGTTTGTTTGTTTGTTTGTAATGAAATAGAAAAGAAGCGTAAATTAAATGTCCTTTCAATTTCGGACAAAGTTCATTAATACAATTAGTTAAAAAGGTAACCTGTGGAATTTCCAATGAATTCAATATTCTGCCAAATACATTATCATCAATTATTAAACAGAAAGAAAAAATTTTGAAATTCATTTGTAGTAATATGAAAAAATGAGAATGACTCTTTATTTGGACATTGATAAATGTTAATTAAGGCTTTTTCTGCATTAGCTAATTTGAAAGATGTAGTTAATTTATTTAGCATTTTTATTATTTATTATTTTTTTAAATTTTTTTAATAAAACTCAATATTCAAACTTTTTCTTGTTCCCCATGAGATTCAACATATCGAGAATCTACTATATAAGTACTTAAAATTAGTGTCTTAAACAAAATCTGGGTCATTTATTTTTACCGGTTTATCCTACAACCTGATATTAATGATGCTCTATATTGTACATTTGTATACTAAATTCCGATGAAAGTATTAATGATCCCCTTCACATCTTATTCCGTTGCCCTTTTTTGTCCACTAAACATTTGATTTTGTTAAAATCCCTAAATCTCTTAGTATTCCTCCCAATTGCCCTTTTATCCTTAACACTAATTCCAAACTTGCCATAAAAATTATAATTTAATTTTTTTTTTTGAAGCTATCTTTTAATATAAATTTTAATAATTATGTTTTTGTTTTTTATATTTTTATTTTGTTTAATGATAATTATTGAGCTATCATAGTTAATACTGGAAACTAATAAAAAAAATAATAAAGTAGTAATAAATAAGTATTAGAATAAATATTACATATATTGTATTCTTACAGTAAAACAATAACAATTACTAAAGTATACCACTGGATATTCATTAAATAGTATTAACAAATATAAATATTTGAAAATAAAATCTATAGATATACTTAAAAATCCAAAAATAATAATTTGAATAATTATTGCATTACTAAAGAATAAAAGTAAAGTGAGAGTTTGCTGGTGAATCAACTTGTTTATATATATATATTTTTTATCATATAATATATATATTTTATTTTTGTTTAAGGCTCATGAAGTCTTTATTAATGTCGAGGAATCAAGTTCAGTAATAACATGGGATTTTGATGTTATGAGACAAGATATTAATTTTAATGTATTAAGATTATTAATTGAAATTCAGCCATCAACTCTTCTTAGTTATGGGAAAGGTATTTATAAATCAATAAATGATATAATTATTTATTTATTTCATTGTTCAATAACCAGTTATTATTGTAAAGGAATAAAAAAAGACTAACTAGTAATTATGTTTTAGGTAATTTAAATGTTATAGAAAAGGGTTGGAAAGAAGGAGAACATTTTGAAAAAGTGGAACAGACCATATTATGCCATGATGGTGAGAGCGTTCAAGGATCTCATCTTACCACTAAAAGTGGAATATATGTATTACAATGGTACTGGTCATCAGATAGCTTAAATATTAGCTCAGGACATCACACTAAAGTTAAAATCATGTATTATTATGAAATGTTGAAATCTGCTGATTATCGGTAATTATAAATTAAATGTGTAATAGAAAAGATTATAACTAAAATAAAGTATTTGTTGGTAATGATATTGTGTTTACATTTTTAATATATAAACACATTGGATTATATTGTTATCGATATCACAATATTATAACTTGGTTCATTAAATTCAACTTATTACTTGAATACTTATTAGTTATTAGTTAATAACAATTTATTTATATATATTTCACAGGGGTTCAATGTCAAGTTTGATGTCGGCCAATAGTAAATTTTCTTCTCTTAGTAATACATAGTTATCATAGATTTTGTTTAATAAGCAATTTTAATTGTTTACCTATATATTAAGGACCATACTTTAGAAAAAAAGATGTATTAAATGTTATGTTTGGTGTATAGAAAATTAATGAATATCCTCTTATTGTCTTTTAGTATTTTTGAATACCAAGTTTCTTAAAGTAAACATTTTTATTATTATTAATAGTAGTATTTTAATTTTGAGTTATATTCTTTGATACTTTTATCAAGTTATTATGAGTTTATAGATTCAATTTTTAACCTGGAAATGTTTAAAGTAAAAATTATGAACCATCAATTTAGAAACATTCAAATTTCTTTAAATAAATAATTTTAAATATAAATATAATTTTTCAAAATACATTAAAATCTATTGGATTTATTAAGTGAAATGCTTGTTTTTTTTTAGCATGGTCCTTTTGATATTTTAATTCCCTATTATAATCTATATTTATATTTAACTATATAACTATTTTTTAATATCGCATATTATATATTATGTTTAGATTTTGTTATTTTTTTGGTAACTTTTTTTGTTATGTAATGATCTGATAATTGTTTGGACCTTGTGTACCTAATGTACTATCTTTATATGTTTCCTAAAATATCAACTTATTTTTAGTTGGCAGTTTTAGTTAATTTTTGTTCTATTTTAATTATTGTTATTAGTATTTTTTTTTTTTTTTGTATCTGTGATCAAAACATGTTTTATCAGTTTAAATTTAATAAAAATAATAAATTATTTAGGCTATGTAATTATTGTACACCATTATTTAACTAAATACATTTTCGATAAAACAATGTTTTCACTTTAATGATGTAACTCATGTCAATTGAATTTTTATGTGTCTTAATGGTACAAAATTAATATATCTAATAATAATTTATTATTGGATTTTATGACAACAGTATTTGTTTTTTTATAATGTATAAATAAAATATGTTGTGTGTAAAGTATCATGAATTTCCACAATTTATATTTTTAAGTCTTATAACAGACATAAAGTAATTAATCTTGACAAATACTTTGAATTTATGAAATACTACCTCTCTTTTAATATATTATCCATATATTCAGACTAAATTAAAGCAGCATATTTAATTTATTCATGACTAATTACAGACAGTTATTACTTATGTCCTATTACTTATGTCTTATTATAATCTTAACTAAGATGTATATCATCAATTATTATAATATATTCTACCTTAATTAAATTTTTTAGTTTTAAAGAACAATAATTATATGCAAAAATTAAAACTTTGGTAAATGCGTCATTGATATACATTCCTTTTGACTTAAACTGATTAATTTGTATCCATAATTTTATTTTAATTTAAAAAATACCAGTGCTCAAATAAAGATTTCAATTGCCTTTGAATCATTTATTAAAAACAGGTGTTTTTACTTCAGTCTATAAAAATTGTGATCACTTATTTATGTCATATACAACCATAAAATATATTAACTTTTAAAACAGTAATCATTATGTGTTTGTGATAACTGTTGTTATTTAGTGTTCTCTGAACATCAATAAATACTATAAATTATAATACACACACTGTAGAGAATATTATCTATTTGTCTATGCTATAATAAATTGAAATTGTTTGAGAGTTAGTTGTTATTTGTTAAGGTTAAGTATTATCATATGTCTACTTATTTAATATACAATATAAATATAATGTTCTCTTTTTTAATTTTTAAATTCAAAAATATTCATGTTGGCATGATCTCATTGTAGTAGTAATTTAAATGGAGCATTTATTTTATAATTATGATCTTATATTGTTATTTTATGAGATAGATTAGTTTTGGAGAATTGGTTTATGACAACTTAAATGACATTATAAAGTAATACATTTATTTGAATTAATTTAATAATTTTATTATATTTATTATTCTTTATTTAGATATATATGTTTTGTTATTATTATTATTATTATTACTGACTATAAATAAATTATACTGTTATAATTAATTTTTGGAAAATGATAGTAATATACATAAACTTATTTAAATAAAAATTTTGTTGATATGTCAAAATGTTAGATACATCAAAAATTAGATGTAAATAATTAAATATCATTCTGATTTATGCTAATAAATTTAGTTTTAATTCCAAACATATTCCTAAGAAACTGTAAATTTTTTTATTTACTCGTCTTACATTACCTATTTAATTTATCACTCACCACAGCATTTTCCCTATTACTTGGAAGACTAGTTTTATTTGACCAATTTCTAAGTCTGATCTAACCAATATTGCAAATTATAGTCCAATATTCTTGCTTTTTCTTATAGCTTTAATATTTAAATCGATAGTTGCAAATAAGGTCCTATCTGTTTTGAATCTTGTAATCGTAGATGATCAACATGGTTTTCAACAAAATAAAAGTACAATAACTAATTTAACTTACGAAATTTTGTATTTGATGTCCTTTCTCGTGGATCAAATGTTGATGTCATATACGCTGACTTTGCTAAGGTATTTGATAAAATTAACCATCAAATCTTATTTACTAAATTGAAATAGATTGATATTTGTGGCAATTTTTTATCCTGGTTTATCTCCTTTATTGAAGATCGTCAGCAAATCATAGCATACAAATAGAACTTGTCTATTCCAATATGTGTTACATCGGGAGCCCTCAATGGTCCCATTTAGCATCAATATTATTTCTTATTTTTATTAATGACTTTTATTTTCATAATTGTACTAAATTAATATTTGCTGATGATATAAAGATTCCATATAGTTAATAATCAAAATGAGACTGATTTACTTTTACTCGATTTAAATATTTTTATAAATGGTGCACTAACAATAATTTTACTCTTGATATAAATAAATGCCAGATAATGACTCCAGAGCTCGAGTAGTTTCAACATTTAATTACAATGTAATGGTGAACCACTACATCGGTCTATTGGGCCTAATACAGACCTTGGTATTTATTTTAATTCTAAACTTAAATTTGTCTGTCATATTACCAACATTGTTTACAGATCAAATAAAATCCTTGGTTTTATACGTCAAAATTGTGCTGATTTTGATGATTGATTAGTTTTAAAGTTCATTGCAGCTTGGTGCATTCTATTTATGAATATGGCTCAATTATATGGTTTCCATACCAATCGGGTCATAAATATAAAATTGAAAAAATTCAATATAAGATTTTACGGTTCCTCTCATTTAAATGTTCCAAAACCAGAAAACCCCATTCTCATACACCCCATTTTTAACGATTTTTAACATCGAAACACTAGAACAATGTAGCATCGATTTGTAATTTTCGTATAAACTCTTCACAAGAAATATTGACTGTCCTGAATTTCTAAGTCTTTTCTCCTTTCATACCTCAACTCGTAACTCCCGCTCTAAAAGCACATTTTATCTTAATACAGAAGAAACTAATTATGCAAACAATACTCCCCACATAGAATAATGAAAACTATAAATAAATTATAAATCGATTTGTTCATATCACCAAATTTCAATTCATTCAAAATATATTGTAATTTCATACTTGTTAATTCGTTGTCATAAGTATACTTATATGGCGCAGCGTCCACCAAAGTAACATGACGCGTAATATGACCAACAAGTAACAAATGATTTATGTGACTCACAACAAAATGACGTGATTTTCTAATGACAAGTAATTTCGGTGTTTTTATTTCATTTGCCATAATGTCGTCTGAGGATGAAGACGTTCTTGCTGCAGTAAATTTAATAAATTATTTAAATTACCAGTCTCAAGTCGTAAGTAATAAAACTAATATAAACTATTAAAAAAACAAAATTGCACAAATATAAGTAGGAATAGTATATCTTAACCAACCAATAAAAATATAAAAAGCATACAAATGTTGGCCCTAAGTCATTACCAGGTCTCCGGACTTATAGCACTTAAAATCATTAAAATAAGCGCTTAAAAACATCATTATAAGTACTCAAAAAAGCATTTATAAATTTTAAAATTAAGCAAAAATATTTAATCAGGAAAAATGACCTAAAATAGGAAAAAATTAGAAAAAGTTTCTAAATTTTCTTTTTACATTATAAATTACTAGACATTTGTAATTGTGCTGAATATATTATTTAGGATTACACTAAGTATAAAAACAATGATTTCATGAAAAAAAAAATTTAGTCCATATAATTTTTTAGTTAAAAATCAAAAATCTTTATATTATAAAAAAAAATATTTTGATTTTCGAGAAAGCTTTTTGTATAAGATAACAAAGAAAAACTAATACAATTAGGTAAAATAATAGAATTATTTTTAATTTTAATTCTATTGAAAACAAATTTTAAGGAGAAAACCATTGGAAAAAATTTTGGTTAGGTCAGTGGCCTACGTCATCATTAAGGTTATGCATGCATCAAATCGTCGAGTTTATGACCTCAAACAAGCAAATTATAACTTAAATCAAATATGAGTGTTTATTTATAAAATTCTTATTCTATATAATATGTTTGTTACCTCGATCGATTTTCACAAAAATTTCAGAAATTGCGGAAAAAAGTTTGGAGAGTAGTTTGATTCACGTTCAGAAATATACCAAGAGTGTGGATACAAAAGAGCTATGGAAGGTGAAGGCCCCCCTCCCATAAAGACTTAAAATATTTCAGAGATTACCTTAATTTTCAGTTTAATTAATTAAAGCAAAGAGGGACAATATACTACCTATACATATAACATAAATAACATATGATATTGTATTGTTTATTGGCATTTAGGAGTGATTGGTAATCGTGATAATTTATAAGTCCTTAATTCGTAAATTAAATTTCCTAAATCCTTTAATCGTAATCCATAATCGTTGGTTTGAACAAAAAGATCGCGACGTGCCGACATACATACGGAGGTAACTCGTTGGAGGTCGGCGGCCGAGACTTTGTTATGTTGTTATTAAACTGTGCACTTTCTTTCAACTATTTAAATGTTTTACACTCTTGCCTACGTAATTATATAATATTATATGCAACAAAAGGTAATTTTGTTATTATTATTATTATTATTTTATAATATGCATTTATGATGAATTTTTATTCACTATAAAAATTTAAACTAAATGCCTATGCTTGAAGTAAATTTTTTCGTCTAGCTCCCCTTTTTATTTCTAAATATAATTATGAGGGGATTTGGGTATCTTATCCTCCACCATGATATTTTTTTTAAAACTGGCAAACCACATTTATGTCCTTATTTTACTATAAATACTATTATTTAATATTTATAAGCACTATAGTACCTATATTTTACAAAAATAATAACAAAAAAACCGAAGCCTTTATGCTATAGCTTTACATAACTAAGATAATATTAGTTATTACTTCGTAATAAACACTAATCAGTAATCACTAATCACTAATCAATAGTAATTACATAAATATATTAATATACCTATACATTATATAATATATTATATTATAATATAGAGGTACAAAAAAAGCCACTGAGCGTTCAAATATTATTTTATCGTGAAACGACGATGTAAATCAGCAATGTGCCAACGCCAAATAAAATGTATATATATATATATATATATATATATATATATATATAACTAATAACTATATAAATTATCTAACAATATTATAAGCCCTAAAAATAATTTAACCCTAAAGAAGTAATTAATTAGCTTTGAAGCCACATAAAGTGGATCTTTTATTGTGATTTTTGATGAAATTGTAACTATCTAGGTACCAATAAAGTTAAAGTATCTGTAATACCTATTTGTATATGTGAATATTTATTATACTAACGGGTCTTAATGATTGTGTTAAGAGGTGTTATGATATAAACCATTTTTTCCTTTTTTAATGGGGGGTAATAATTAATAGGTAAAATGTACATCCCCCTACATGCATGACTAAATTATATCACAGTATTTCAATCGGGTACCTATTTGATAAAAATGTAAATATCAATCGGCTGGCCAACAGGACTCAACATAATTATCACTGATGAATGATAATATTCAATGATAACCATCGCATGATACTTTAAATAATTGTATATTTTCATATTTAGGTGGGTCATGGGTGGCTGCTTTATCAAGGTACAACTTTAGGTCTATACATAATAATATATACAAGGTGTCTAAGTTAATTAAATACGTGTGCGTTAAGTATACCCATATCTATCTAGTTCAAATAAATACCCAAATAAAATACGTATTACATTTTTGTTTTATAATTTTATAGTTATACAACCACCTTAAACTAAAATTATCAAAATAAGCACTTAAAAAAAGCACTTAATGTTCTTTACCATATAATATTTATAATTATAATTTAAAGAAAATATTTTTGTTATAGATGAATTGTATAGTGGGCTATTTATTTTGAGTGGCGTTTGCACTTTGCATAAACTTACAAAAGGAGATCCATATTATGTTATTTGTGGTCATACGTTAGACTATAAATATATATATGTTTTTTAATTATTTAATAATAAATATAATGCTACTAATTGCCATCAGGCGTGGATCCAGTGGGCTAAAAGGATTTAGCCTCCTCATTTGGAAATTATATGTATTATGTATTCCATAAATAATGCATACTTCTCAAAATCCATAAATCTAAATTATAAATAAAATTGTAAAATTATAAATATAGTTATCTATTATGTACAAATAAATTATAATTGGAATTTTTCTGAAATAAATGTAGCCCCCCCCCCCATTTCAGATTTGTAGATCCACAAATGGTTACCATTAAACAATTTACCTTCATTCTGGCCTATTTTCTTATAATTGCATTATAACTTAGTTGTAGTTATCATCATGATTCTAATATACTATATACTATATAATTTACTTATTAGTTTAACACTCATTTGGTATTTATTTATTATGTATTAAGTATAGGACGAATTTAGGACGATTGAAAAATTATCTTGAAATAAATATAATAACAGATAATAGTATACGTATGATTAATTTGGATAGATGATTGTTATTCGACGTTAAATTATTCGCCAATAGTATAGTATATCTACTTATCTACCAGTATATTAAAAAGCATACGTATAAGTAAAAAAAAATTCGTTATGTCATAGCTGGTAAATAATTAGTAATAACTATAAGGTACCTATAATACTCTTTATATTATGATAATATTATATCAATGTTTTATTAATATAATTTGTACATAATATTGCAGATAACCATTGGTAATAGCTATTTCGATCGCGACTAGTATAGGTAACTTTTAAATGTATATGTATAAAATGATAAACTGGTAATGTAAAATATAATACAAATGTACTTCATAATTTAGATATGCTGAATTGTGTAAAATATGGCGGTACCTAATTGTGTTCTTAATTAATTTTTTTTTTTATAGAATATCTAAGAAAAATAATAATTAACATTTTGATCAGTTTGCTTAGTGATCTGTTTAAGGTCTGATAAGATTCAATTTATTTTTAAATTGTACTTTTTAGAATAATAATATAATATAACATATACACTATATAACTACATATACTATATAGGTAGTGAAACATGGTTAAGTTATAACTTGGAATTTATGTAGGTATTTATCAACGACAATATAATTATATTTTTACGCATTGCTATATAATTTGCTATGCATTTTTAATTTAATAAAATCACAACCTAGCTTATAAATAGAATATATTTTTATTTATCATAAAATAATGTCTTCAGAAATTTTTATTGCAGGTAAAATGTTTTTGTTGATTAAATATTAATTAGGTCATGACATACAACATGACCATATTTGATCTATGAAATATAATATAGGTATAGATATAAAAGGACTATATTTTTATAGCTTATACCCGTTAGAGAACGCCAATTTTCGGAATCGTGAAAATTTAAATAACTCTTAATTAATATACATAGATACACGATCCCGCAAATTCATATAATCATACAGGGCCGGATCTTAACTTTTTAACAGCCGGGAAAAATTAAAAATATACGCCTTTTTCAGGAAATTTCAGGGAAATGACCAGAATTAGTATTATCTTTTTTTATGAAAAAAATTATACGCCTCGGGATAAATCCCCGACTTCCCCCCCCCCCTCCCCCCCTAGATCCAGCCCTGTAATTATATACAGGGTGATTAATAAACATGGTGTTTTACATTGTCAACTAATAAAAATGATGAAATAGTAACAAAATTAAGGTTAACACATTTTTAAATGACCGAATTAACTACCAAAAATTTGTTATGTGTTTAAGATGTTCAATAGAATATGGTAATTTTTATAAAATTAAAACTTATGTAATTTCTTATTTAATCTGTTATTATTTCAAAACCCACATTCCAGCGAAAATAGACAACTATGAACGTTTTATGATAGCGGTGAAGCTGTAGTAGCAAAAAATCACATACCTATAGGTGTTTCAAGAAACAGTTCATCCTAGGAAAATAGCGCACGTGTTTAATTTTATTTTGTATCTAAGTTAAATTATTATTATACTGGTTATTGTATATTTGCGTGGAATGGAAAATAGAAAACTTTGTAAGCATCTTCCTCCCAAAACAAAAAATCCTGAGTGCGCGCTTGTCCCAGGCTGGGACGAAACATAACGTAGTTCACTGTTCACGTAGTTTCGAAAAATAAAAGATAAAAACGTAGTAGTTAAAATAATTAACAACTTAAATTTAACTAAGACAAATATGGAGCGAAAAAAAACAGAAAAATTAGACTCTACCCTTTCCTGCAGCCATAGAATCAGTGATCGAAATGAATCGAAACGCACCGGAACAGCGTTCCGGTTCGTAATATTTTTGCTTTTGCGTTCGTTCCGGTTGGTTAAAATTAGAATTTAAGAGTTCCGGTTCGTAAAAAATATTGAAAAAAAATTGTCATTTTGTAAGACGTTTTTGACAGTATCGCAATCAAAAGGATTAAAATAATCAAATTTCCTTTCGACAAAATATCATATTATATAGAAGTTCTATTTTTATTGAAGTCTAAAAGGCTTCTTCACCTGACATCACGAGTGCCGTTACTTCATTTTATCGCAATAACAACGTTAGAATCGAAAATGCAAGTACCTATGGACTATACACTACAATTAAAGACATAACCGTAATAAAAAGCAATAAAACTCAATCTATCAACTATGTGTAATCTGTGTCTGTGTATTGTGTACACCCAATTATATTGTGATTGTAAAAATATAAAAACTGACTATGGTGACAATGTCAAAACTTATTTAGTCGGTGTTTTGCTTCAGTAGGACACTTGGTATATCCGTATATATGTGACGTGTGTGTGTGTTTTTTTTAATAATATAATTATAAATTATGAATTCGTTTTTATTAAATTGGGTCAACAAACGTCCAAACGATTCCTCGGGAATAGTAAAGCTTAATAAAAGAATAGCATTCGAATATGCTGAAACAGTCGTCAAAAATGTTGAAAGTTCTGATTGTGCGATATATGTATCCTAACTGGTTGGAATAAAAGTCAGTATGACGGGTTTAAATGATCATATAATTAATTATTTGTAAAAAATAAAAAGTTCAGTTGTAATGTATGTAAAAAAATAATGTAATTAGGATTTTTTGTTAGTAAAAGATAGACATTCTGCTAATAACATTACAGGTTACAAACGTGAAAAATAAATGACGAAAAATACGGAGCATTATATAAATCATTATATACTATTAAATTTTAATTGTATATAATTACATTTTTTAAGCTAAAAATTGTTTATATTATTTGTTCATTATCTATTTAATTAGTAAAATTTTATTGTAAAGCAACACAAATTAAAAATTAATATTATTATCCACATATTAATTTTATGAGCGTTCCGGTTCATAAAATTTTCTATTTCGAGCATTGCATAGAACTTTGAGTCGTATGACCAGAGGTGTGCCCAGGATCAAAATGTAGGATAGGCCCGGTTATAATTATTTTAGTTTATATAATATGTACACAATACACATTATTTTTTTTTGAAACTTTATAATATTTTTAAATTAAATTAGAAAAAACGATTATAAAATAATATAATACAACACAATTTATTCCTCCTGTTTGACTTGTTAATAATATTTAAAGATATTAAAAAATAAAATTAAGTTGTTATATAACTGAATAATAAATGAATACAAATGAAACAATAATTTTTTTAATAATAAGTACATAAAAATATAAAATATAATAATTATTTAGTGAATTGAAGTCTTCGATTTTTCAATTTAGCAAACTCGTCAACAATCTTTATAGGATCCTGAATTAATTCGAAACTTAACTCCCTCTCAATAGAAATTAACGCTAAATTATGAAGACGTGTAGTAGACATAGATGTTCGTAAATAAGTTTTTATCCTTTTCGTTGTTGAAAAACTTCTTTCGGTCGATGCTGAATTTACAGGTATAACTAACACTCGTTCAATGACTTTTTTAATTTCTCCAAATGACTGCTCCATAATGCATATTTCGTTGTAAAAATCTATGATATTTTTATAACTACCGTACATATTTTTTGCTAATTTGCTTTGATTTATTACTTGGTCAGAGAAATAATTATCATCTCCATAATAATTTATACACTTTAAAACAAAATCATCATTTAAAAAGTTGGTCGATATCGGATTGAGTACTGAAATAGCAGTTAAAAATTCTGAATTGTTGTTAAATCTTTTTTCATTTCGCTCAACATATTATCTATTACTGTAAAATATATAATTCGCAATTTTTGAGTCGTAGTTTTATTATATTTTAAGCCAATTGTTGAAGTTATTACATAATCACTTAATGTACTATTAATACTTTTCTGTTTTTTTTTTTCATAATTATCCATAGAAATATTTAAATTTGAAGCCATAATTTGAGCTTTTTTATAAAAGTTATTGAAAAATTCATCTGAACGTAAACGTTGAAGCTCTTTTATTGTAGCATCAATTAAATTTAAACATTTAATTATATCGAGAGAAGAAGATTGTAAATGTATTGAAAGTACGTTGATAGTTGATAAAAGGTTATTAAGAAATGTTAAAACAAATAATATGTCGAACGATCGAAATTAGTTTAATAATCCTTTGGCTTCTGTGGCCTTTTTTTTTTTTTTGAACTACTTGACAGTTGTGATAAAGCTTTTATGACATGTTCAAAACGAATTAAAAAAAAATGAATACCTTTATATTTTGCAATCCATCTAGTATCACTATGTTGAGAAACTTTTAAAATTGTTTCACAATCTTTTTGGACATCAGAAAATATTTTATAACGTAAAGTTGAACTCGATTGAAATGCATAAAATGCTTCAAGAAATCCAATTGTATTGTCAACAATCTCAACTGATTTAATAACATCGACCAAAACTAGATTAAGCCGATGTGCATAACAATGTATATAAGGGCATTTGTTTTTAGAAAGTTCTCTAATTTTTACTTGTACGCTATTGGTAGAAGCAGACATTACTGATGCACCTATTTATTTACTATTTTTAGTCGTACATTTTAGCCGATAAGCAGTACTGTGGCTACAATTGTTTGCGACGGAGGAAATAATTAATAATAACGTATAAAAATGTATAAAAACGTATAAACGCTTGCTATAAGTAGGTAATAAATAAATAATCTTTGTTCTAAAATGATTCAATTACATATTATGAAAAAAAAAAAATGTATAAAATTTTGTTTCTTGAAAAATATTAATAATTATTATTTGAAAACAGGGTAGGCCTGAGCCTACCAGGTCTACCTGCTGGACACGCCATTGCGTATGACCAATTGTGCAATTCAAACCTGGCCAAGAAGAGTTAGCATACTTCTAGATCAAACAGTGTATAGCAGCTAGATCGTTAAACATGAAAAAATTTTCAATAGACAAAGAGTATAAACAAATAATAAAAATATAATTAAAAAGTCACAGGAACATGTTAATGCTGCATTCAATACTAGGCGTTGCTTTTGTGTAAAATAGGGTATACAATGCATTAATGAAAATAAAATTAAACAAAGCTGCTGGCTTTGATGGATTTTTTACTATTTATTCGCAGGACTAAGAACCTGATTTATACAATATGATTATATAATAATATTCTAGATACTGCATGACTACCAAAGCAATTTAAAAGAGCGAAAGTGATTGCGTTACTAAATCCCGGAGAGGACGTATACGCGCGAAGCTGCAGATTACTGTCCTATATCATCGTTGAGTGTGTTACGTATAAGATCCTAGAAAGAATGATACTAGAACGTATACAACCAGATATTGAAGAAGTGATCCCGGTAGAGTAGATAGGATATAGGGAGTAATATCGATGATGCGAGAAACAAATGCTAGCACTCACAACTCTAATAGAATTTGGTTTTCAAAAGAAATTTAAAACCTGTGTCGTATTTATTGATTTATCAGCGGTGTACGACACCGTATGGAGAGACGGTCTTTTGAACAAGTTCACTAAGGTCATTCCACGCAGGAAATTACTTACATTCCTAGATAGGATGCTCACGATCCGCCGCTTCCAAGTATTCCTAGGTAATAAAAGAAGTAATTAGCACACAATCATTAATAGACTTCCTCAAGGATTAGTACTTGCCCCTACTTTGTTTAACTTCTATATACATGATTTGCCTGAAACGAAAGGGCTAAGGTTTTAATACGTAGATCATATTGTAATTGCATATAAAAACACTGATTTAAAGTAGGGTAGAAAAGCACACACTGAAGATCTGAATACTACGAATAAATATTACTAAAAATGACATTTAAAAGTTCCTGCTGGTATCCTGCTAAGACTGGAGCATGCATTTTTTATCTGTACAACAAAAAACTATCGAAGAGTTAAAAGTGACATTTAAAGGAGTACAAATAAATCACAACTTCGTGCCAAAGTATCTAGAAATAACGTTGAATTGTACGCTTACATTTCAATATCTTTTGAACAAAACTGGGAAAAAAGTACGATCTTGAGTTAATTTAATCTAAAAACATGCCGGAACAGGGTGGGGCGCTGACCCTAAAACATTGCGGATTGCAGCACTGGTGTTAACATGTAGCGCAATTGAATATGATGCCCAAGTGTGGTGCAATGATGCATATGTAAAGAAAATCGATACACAATTACACTGCATGATGAGAAAAATAAGCGGTATGGTAAAATCTATTTCGTTACAATGATTACCGATATTAACAAATATAACACCTCCAGATCTCCGCAGAAAGAAGAAAATTACTTAAACTATTAAGAAACCAGAAGACAGGAAGAGCTCATTATTAGCGAAAAGATTATAAGATGTACCAACATGTAGATTTAAAATCAACTACTTATAAACATATATTAAACTTACTGTATGTTGATTAATAGGGCTAGGACTTATATGCATTTGTATGTTTTTTTCCTTTTTGTCCAAATTGATTGGTTGTCGGAATGTCCACGATTTGGATAATTCTCGATTTAATAGAACAATTTTTTTTTCTTCATATTTTTGAGAATCTTATGAATTTTAAATGGTATTTATTTAATGAACGTCTATAATTATTGTGTTATTTGTCGAATTATCGTAAATAGACCAATGTAATAATAATTGTATATAAATAATAACTATAATAAATAATAAACAATTATTAATTAGTTTCTGATTTTTATGTAAAAAATATTTCATGTTATACAGAAATAAAAAGAAATTGGTTTTGAATGTTTTGGTAAATAAATTGCATATTTTAAAATTGTTTATTGAAGATAAATCCTATCACTATTGATTAGTATTTGAGGCATACGAATAAATAAATAAATAATTTAAAAATATGTCTCTATTCAATAATTAAAATAAAATAAACCATATGTCCAAGTTAGAATATCAAATTTTGAAATTATTTATTTATTTATTATTCATGCATATTTTTTGGTATGTTAACATACGTATTTAAAACCATGCGAAATCGTGTACATAAGATAGAAATGGTTATTCAATTCTATACAATTTCGCAATTTTCGTTTGTTTATTAGTCCTCTATAGACTTATATACTACTGGACCGTTTTATACTATACAAGTTATATCAATAAATGTATTGAGATTTGGAGGATAGTTCATAGCTTATTATTTTAACTCCTAGTAATAGGTTGCATTATGGTGGCTCACTCATGAATTTAGTTTTGGGTCACGAAAATCAAATATTTTTTATTTTATTTAAATGTTACCGTTGGTCACAGATTATAATTATTATTTATTAGTAGTTATATTTAAAAAAACAAATCTTAATTATTGTCAATAAAAAATATTTTGCTAGGTACCTATATCAAAAAATTTGAATATTTAATTAAAGGTCCCTCATCGTGAAATGTTATATTAATGAAAATTAAAAAAAAATTAGTATAAATCCTCAACAGTTTTTTATAAGCGTATGAAATTAGAATTTTGACTAAATTTATCAAAATTACAAACATTTAACAAATCATTTTGAAGTTAGAAATTGATAAAAATTGTTATGTTTGTATTTAAGATTTGAAAATTTTGTACAAGTTATATCATAAATTTAAAATTGTTTGATATTGGATATTCACCATTAAATTAACAATTTCTCATATTTTATATAGTTTTTTTTATTTTGTTGTAATTCAAAAAACCAATAACCGTAGATACTTGCAATTTACATGTTATAATCATGATGACATTTCCAAAACACTCTTTTTTTTTTTAAATTGTGTTATATTAAAATGCTCTAACAATGCTCAATGCATAACACGTCACAAACTCATAAAATTTGTGGTCAGTTATTACTTAATAGTTAATAGCCCTCATCAGTAGTCATTTTGTAATTTGTATTAGTCTATGCGGTACAGATTTTTTTAAAATACGATCAGCGACCCACTGGGATTTTTCCCGGCTAACCCAGTCCACCATTGAATTTAGTGTAGCCGCCTAGGTCTACGGTATAGCTATTGAATATTACAAAAATATAAACAAGTCAGATTATAGATAATTAGACATTGTAATTGTAGGCACATTTATGATATTATTATTCATTATAATGCATCTATAATGCGTTTGATGGTTAAAAACGCGGCTAAATAATAAACAAACTCGTTTGTTCCATGACGATTCCGTTGAGCTGCTGTCGCCGGTAGAGGAGGCCGACGACCATCTTGTTTAAGCTTTGAAAAAAAAACAACACACGCGCCCGCGCCCTCTCGTCTATCAGCACCGTGGTCGCGGTACGAGACGACAAGGTACGACGGCGGCGGACACCCGCCGCGGCGCGGCCGTTGTCGATCGCTAATCGTTATCATCACCCGTTGGCACCGCGGCCACACTCGCGCATGCAACTTGCCCGCGCGATAACGGGTAACGTTGCGCGCGGTGACGTATATCTGACGTCACTCGACGTCCGCGAATCGCGCGCATCCGACGGCCAACCGTACCTGTGTCTGTTGTGCGTCGTGCGCTGTCGGTGGCGTCCGGCACCATCGGCTCGGCGCGGCGGGCCAGCAGCCACCGCCATCCATCCAGTGGAGTACAACGACAGAGAAGGTGAACATCAGGCAGGAGTTTGCGTTGGGGTAATTTTTTCCATCTTTAACATCATAGTTCGGGCCGCCGTCGTCTTAACAACTAAATGGCGGAACAAGTCGGCGAGAGGAGGACGGAACGGCCACCGCAGAAGCCCGTGGCCCAAAAGCCGGTCATATGTGAGTATGCCACCGCGCGCACGCTCTCCGCGGGGGGGTCAATCGTCCCACGCACAACGGTCGTCGTCGCCATTGACGATCGGGAGGCGGCATGTACGATTCACGTGCTTTGTCCCGAACGCGCTTAACGTTGTCGCGGGACGTGTTTTTTCGCCAGACGCGAAATCGTCAACCCCCTTACCACTGTGGCGGCATCGGAAACGCGCCTCTCGGGATGATTGTTGTTTGTTGTTTGTTCGCCGCCTGCCGACGCGCCGAGACTGCCTGCGTGCGTTGTTACGCGCGTCGCGTTCACAGTGCCCGTGCGATCGGAAGCGCGTCTGAAGTGACACCAGTGAATTCCGAAGTGGCAGTACGGTCTGCATCCGGTGTTTGTTGTCGTTTCCGTTTTATAATGTTATTGTTGTGTCGTACACTCGCTCATCGGTATCGTGTCTCCGGTCCAGCAATCCCTCCACCCACACTTCTATCCCACCACTGCCGCCGCTCTCACCGCCTATCGGGTTTTTTATAATGGTGGTGCTCGCCGTTCGGATGGATCGACAGATAATAGTTTGCGTATCTACCACGAATGTACGCGATCGTTGTTGTTGTTGTTGTATTGTTATACCTATTGGCTATTACCTTTGTTGTTGTTTTTGTTATAGATCGTAATGTTGATAATGACAATGATGATTGTGATAATAATAATAATAATGATAAATTGCCTAGACTTCTGCGAACATCTTCTTCTTGGAAACCGATAATGAAGATATTTTTAGCCGTTTCGCTCGTTATGACGAATAGTAGACAGGTTTAAAATTGCAACGTCCATAAATAAATGTGCAGATTTTTATTCAACCCACCCACCTACCCCTTTCTCCACTCATGAATTATTAATTTTCGCCGCCCAAGTAGTATTTGCGACATATTTTGCAATATATTTTACTACTTAGACGGCAGTCGCGCGCGTTAACAGCGTGAAAGGCGCATTATTGAGTTGTTGTTTTACACTTAGTTTTTTTTTTAGCCGTAAAGGTCTCCGGCGTGGTCAAATGGTTCAACGTCAAAAGCGGTTATGGTTTTATCAACCGGTAAGTGCTTTCTCATTTAGAGATTGTAGACATTCTATTAAAATCATAAATATATGTATCAGTTTAATTTTTAATTTCACACCTATTTGTAGTGTTTTTGTTGAGCTATTAAAAATTTTAGACATTTTCTATTAGTTCATTGCTAATGTGCAATTCAACTTGTTATTGTATAACTATTAAACAGTAAAATATGCTACAAAAAGAGAGGATACCAATGTTGTTGTAATAGTGTTGGAAGGGAGAAGGGGTAAAAAAAGTCTTCAAACAATCAAGTGATACATTTATTATTATACTCATTATAATATGAATCAATTATCTTCTGGTTATAGAACATTTTTTGATGAGCAGGGGGAAAATTCTCACAATATCCGTCTTTGTAACATAGATCATAAATATAAGGTATTTAATTAGCATTAAATTAAATATTTTATTGATGTTTTGAATATTTTTTGTTTGTCAAACATTTATCTAAATTAAATATATACAATCATAACTTTTACCTATGTCATTAAAGATGAATATAAAATACATTTAATAATTATCTGTGTTATGTTTTTTTTTTTTTTAGTAATGATACAAAAGAAGATATATTTGTCCACCAGGTAATTACATAATTATATATATATATATATATATATGTATATTTATTTATTATTTAAAAAAAAAACCAAAAATGAACAATATATTAGAAGTTACACTCATATGTATATAATATATACTTAATTTCATAGTTATTCATTATTAAAGAGATTTACTGTTTTATCAGTATTCAGGTGTATTTGTACGATTTGAAAAATTAACTAGGGTAAGCAATCATCAAATCCTCTAGTGCAATACCCTTTAATGCATAATATTTTTTTAAATAAATAATTTTTTAAACATGATTTCATCCGTCTAATTTATGCAAATTTTATTTATTTAATAAAACATTCAAATTTTTTAAGCATATACAGTTTCTTATGTAATGCTTGAAACTAATCTAGATAAGTGAAAATAAAAAAATGTTAATTAGACAGTAGTAAATTATATTAAATTATTTATTTTTTATAAAAAAAAAAGTACTAAAACGTCAAATGTAATTTTGAATAAAACAGAATTTTTGTAATATTTCTGTGGAAAAAAAAATTTTAATTTGGTAAAGTATTGATATAAGGTATTTTGATTTTAATTATTTACCGACTAATGGTACTAGGCATAAATATTAAATTCTATTTTTAAAGTTTTAATTGTGTCAATCTTACAATATTAATATAAAATTAATTTTGAAGTTCAACCATAAATATTTATTCTTAGATACATACTCTTATTTCAGTCTGCTATAATCAAGAACAACCCGAAGAAAATTGTACGCAGTGTTGGTGATGGAGAAACAGTAGAATTTGACGTTGTTGAAGGTGAAAAAGGTCATGAAGCAGCAAATGTCACTGGTCCAGATGGAGAAGCTGTTAAAGGATCTCCTTATGCAGCTGAAAGAAGGAGAAACAACTATCGCCAGTGGTTTTATGGACGCCGTCCTAATACTCGTCCTAGAAATGGTGGCCAACCTCCAAGAGATGGTAGTCCAAGTGGTATGTATTATTAATTTAATAATTCTACATTTATATGTTTTTTAACACTATATTATTTAGGTGACAAGGAAGAACCTGAAAATGAAGTAGGAGAACAACCAAGACGTTACCGCCAACCGCGTCAACAGAATTGGTATAACAGCTATCGGGGAAATCGAAGAGGTCCACCACCAAATAGGGGAGAAGGTGGTGATTATAATGTAAGAATTATTTATACATTAATAATAATAACATTTTTATTTCTATTTAAAATATAAGGTTATTTTAGATTTCATGATATATCAATTCATTATTGAAGTACCTAGTTTCAGTTGTAACAATCTTTAAAATTATAAAATTATTTTAGTACACATATATTGAGCATCTATTAGAATATAATATATTAATACCTAATTATATAAAAATAAGGGTCTAAAATTAAAGAAACTACATTAATTGTATTTTGATTTTAGGGTGGAGATAACTATGGATATGATAGTTCACCTCCTGGTAGAGGCAGAGGTCGCGGGATGGGTGCTCCCAGACGTTTCTTTAGAAGAGGCAGTAGTTATAGAGGGAGTCGTGGAACAGGAGGTCCACCCCGAAGACCATATCAAGATGAAAATCAGGTAAAAATATTTAATTAAAAAAAATCTTTTTTTTAAAAGAAATATTTAATTTTTAAATACAAATAAAGATAAAACTAATAGTATATAAGTTAAAATTATATTTATAGCTTTTAAATAAAAATCATACATTTGAATCTATATATTTAATATAACTGAAAAAAAAAAAATTAAAATTCAGTGAATTTAGTATTAAAGAATTTTAAATTAATTTAATATATTATTAGGACAATGAATATAACCAAAGTGATGAAAATGGAGCAAATAGACCCCGTCCTCGCTACCGCCGCCGCAATAACCGTTCTAGAGCAAGAAGTGATGGTCCTCCAAGAGCCAACAGCCAGAGTGACAACGAATCCAAACAAAAAGTAATATTTACATAATTTTATGTCTAAATATTATGAAATGTTTGAGATCAATAGTATTATTTAAGTATGGGTTACTTTTCATTTTTATTCAGTCCATAATATTATAAAGATAATTCGTGAATATAATATAGAAATTTACAACTTATATAATTTTGGTTTGCATTATACAAATATTGTAATTTTACTTTCATTTTCAGAATTTTGGAGGCGAAGCGTTGGAACTGGATGATAGTAGCCATGCTTAAACATCAGATTAAGTTGCAAACAGTATATTTATCATAGAATCTTGTTTTAATTTTCTCCTACGCATTTGTGTTTTTCATGTATCTAATCTCGGACGTTTTATTTGTTCCACTCGCCACGATTATGACTCTTAACAAGTTCTACAATAATCAATTTGGTTTTTTTGATTGCCTACATCTTTTGATATATATTAACTCTTCTATTACAATCCAAACAAGACCTGGGTTGTTGGTTATCTTGCTTGATCTTGATCTGTAAATCTTACATCTTTAAAGTATATTGCATGATAATTTTTCCTATTTACTTTTTTTTTTTTTTATATAATTATCACAAAGAAAAAAATAATTTTTTTTATGAAACATAAATGTGTTGAATACAATAAAAATATTGAATAATACTATATTTTAGACAAGCAATGTGTGCATGAGTAAATGGAGGAAAAACGAAATATATATTTGTATAATTTCGTATATATTAGAATTGTTTTATTACTATGTCAAACCTTATTATTTATTCTAAAAAATTAAGTTATGACAAAAAAGAAGAGGTACATTTAATTTATTACCTTTAAACTTAAAAAAACTTTTTGTACTACAGTACACATATCAATTTATTAAGTTATTTTCATACTAGTTATCAAACATTTGTAACGTGTTTGAGGAATAATTAGTAAAAGCAATATTTTAGATTTAGAATAAAATATATCTGTGTATTTGGATATATAAATATATATTTATAATTTATTTTACATTTTGTGAAATTAAGATATAATTTTCATATTAGTTAAAAGTTTTTTAACATTTTATACAAAAGTTGTTTTAATATACTAAATAACATAGTAAGATTGGTAAAACAGTACCTGTATTTTACTATTTGAAATGAAATTGGTATTATGTCTTGGAGCAAACATATTAGTATTACAGTTTTTCTTAATTAAATGTGAAGGTGAATTATATTTTATTAATGAAATTTGTACACTAATCAAAGTTATTGCTAATTTGAAATTAAATAAGGTATGAATACAATATTAAGTCATGGGTAATGTTCGGTTGTCAAAAGTTTTATTTTTTATTCTCATCACTTGTGTCAACTTAAGCTGTGTTTGTATTTCATGGCAATATTTAAATAATTGTCAGGTGGGTATTTAAATTATTTTTTTCATCTAATTTAGCAACAAAAACTGGGAAAAATATGTGTATGAACCACTGCCATAGCCTGAAATTATTTTTTTTTGTTTGACGAGTAGGGAGCCATTTAATTTTTTTCTTAAAATTTTGCAATGCTATAATACCTATTTGTCACTTATTATTTGATGACCCATTTGTTTATAATGTGTTCACTCTACACATCTATTTTTTTTTATGACTACAATTATGTTAACAACTTTGGTATCAATGCATTTAACATGTGTTTTGATATTATTATAAACCATAGATTAATATCATGTCATTGTGTACCTGTTGTAAATACATTTCATTTTTTACTGTTTACTGACAAAAATACAAGATTATAACTTAATTTATGTCAAACATAATATAAAACAAGTCATAGCTGACTGTATGGCTTACACAAATGGGATAGTTAAAATTAAAGGAGATTATGATTATTCAGCTACACACATTTAAATTATTAAAAATCTAACAAAATATTTCGTTTTATATATAATTAAACAAAATAAGTTAAAAAATGTAAATATAAAAAAAAAAATAAATTATTTACACATTAAGTATGTAGTATGTATGTACCTACTTATAGTTTAAAGTTCAGACGTCTTTATTTTCTGTTGACAAAAATAACAATGTCTAAATGTAAATCCCTATGTACATTTAGTAGTGCTAAACGCCTAGACCATTTTAAGCCGAATTTTTCATATAGGTTTAAGAGTTGAAAAACATTCAACTGAAGTTTTATCTGAAAAAATTTTCAACTATATATATATGTTTATATATATAGCGAAAAATATATTTTTAGATTTAGATAATCTTGTTTCACAACATGATTGAAACATAATTATAGGTTTGCATACATAATAATCAAACCATAATCGTGTTCACCACAAAAATAGGATCCATTTGTATTTCTTATCTAAAGTCTGAACTTATTACTATTTCACATTTATAAATACAAATTACAAATAATTTACAGATAGTCGTTATCATAGATTTACTTTTAATTATACAAATATGTATATTAATGATGTAATTTGTAAAATATTTCTGTGCGATATACTACGGGCAACCAAAAAATAAGAAAAGATTTTCATGGGTGAAGGATTACGTGCCCCCCTGGCTACGACGCTAATATGAATACCTATAATTAACTGGTTTTTGGTACAAATAGTTTTTCGAATGTGATGTGTCAGTATCATTTATGGATGATAATTTATTGCGTCACAGTCTTGGACTTTTTTGTCCTCCCCTAGCATCGGTACTCATTATTACCAGCAAGTTTTGTTTTAAATATATTTATACCTCTATTCATATTTCATAAGGTCACCAAACTGGTAAACTTATACTTTTATGTGGCCAAAATTCGCAATATATTTTATTGAGATTTCGTTCGTAAAAATTATTAGGTTCTCAATATTTATAAAATTAAGGTTATTAATTCTTCATGAGCATGTTCAGCGGGGTCCATTATTTTGTTGAAATAAAAATTACTCGTTAAGAGGACGCCAGGGGGCTACCCAATCAGACTGTACCAAATACCTATATCTATCAAGTATACTCATGGCAAATCAATATATTAAAAACCACCCATTAATATTTTTGTGAATCACGTGATTTAAAAATATCTCCTCCGAGCCTCCACTGGACTATAACATAAATCATAGGCAATGTTGGGTAATTTTGGCAATTAGGTAAAGTTTATTAATAAATTATTTGATGAAACACAAAAAAATTAATTCCTTACACCACTCAGTATTTAAAATTAAACAATATGTATATAGCTGGTATTTAGCTAATAAAATTTTAAGATAAATAATACGTCCAGATTCCAGACATTCAATCGTCAAAGAGATAAATATGTATATTCTTATAAGTATGTTTTATTTTTATAATGGCTTATTCTGTATGCATGTAGGTACTTATAATTATTAGATATTTATATTATAAAAAAAAGATAAAATTAATTTTGTTCACGTAAAGTTGATTGAAGTGAAAAAAACGTTTTTCTTTCATCACTTCCAAAGTACCAACTAGGTATATGATAAATTATTCATCACAGGCCACAGCGGTATACAACCAATAAAAGTCGACAAACAAATATATAAGTAGATTTTTAGGTACATGGCCAAGTTATCAATTATAAATACACATTATGTTTTTAAATGTAAACTTTTAACTTTAATGTGTTTGTAAACTTACAAAATTTCAATAAAAAAAAAAAAAAACTAATGTAGGATGCAGGTAACTTAATATGTGTAATGTAATGTATTTTAGGTGTTTGCTTTATAAATAGATAAGGTACCTTAGTAGATTAAATTAGGTTTTACTTCGAACAACTCAAAAAAGCTTGAAAATTTAATTAAGGTTCCTTATAATTTTTTGTTAGTAAAAATTAAAAAAAAAACAGCGTAAATCTACAATGGTTTTATAAAAGCGTCTTAAGTTAAAATTTCGACAAAATATTTCAAAATCACGAAAATTTGAAATTTTTTTTTGATTTAGAAATTTATAAAAAATTTTATATATAAACCTAATATTCAAAAATTTAACGTAAGGCTCTTCATAAGTTTTTCTACCTTTCGCAAAAAAAAGTACCGGAAAGTCGAACTATTTTTTATGAGCTTTTGATATTAGACTTTGGATATTCATTATTCACTTGTAAACTAACGATTTCTTATGAAACAATTTTTTTATTTTATTGTAATTCAAAAATGAATGACCGTAGACACTTGAAATTTTAACCAAATATTGAAATTATTTTTTTTATACACCATAAAATTACATAAAAAAAAAAAAAAAATTATAATATCATTTTTTAAAAAAAAATATTTTATATAATAAATTGATTCTTTTTAAACTAATCGCAAGCATTAGATATTTTTAATTTTTTTTTTCTATAAATATCGATTAAAAATTTTTTGTTTGATCAAAAAGCTAGGAAATTTAATTTAAGGTTTTTCATAAGTTGTTTTAATAACAGTTGAAAAATATTAAAGATACATAGGAACATTTTTTTTAGTAAGCATTTAAAGTTCAAATGTTGACAAAATTCGTTAAATTATCGAAAATTTGCAAATTATTTTGTAGTTAAAAATTTATAAAACGTTCAATTTGTAAAGCTAAGAATTGAACATTTAAAACAGAGTTTCTCGTAAGTAGTAAATAGTGTAAGTAAAAAATCTAAAAAAATATATTAACATAGTTGTTTTTTTTATAGACATTTTAAGTTTATATTTGGATAAAATTGCATATTTAAACGAAGAACAACGATGTTAGTATTATTTTGTTGTAATTTAAAAATATTTTTCCTAGGTACCTGACATTTTTAAAATATATTATTATAATTTATATACACAGAGACATTTTTAAATGCAATTTTTTTAAAAAATAATAATAATTCAATCCACTGTATTATATTATAAATTACTAATAGTAAAATAAATTATGGTAGTAATTAGCGTGTAGGCTGACAGACCGTCTTCGCTCAGAACCGTTTTACGTATACAAATATACAATGATTTTATATCATTGAATTCAAATTGAACACATCCATTACAGTGACCCACTCGACACCTGCTGTACAGCAGAGTGGTATCCATTTTCCGACCTTTTTTGTGTATTTAAAATTTAAAGCACTCTAACGATGATGTCCACTGATAAAAATAATCGACATTGAGCAATTAACAATTTTTCGTCATAATTTTTAGATTCTGAGCGGAGTGATGAATGTATTGATTTTTCATTGATGTATGTGTGTTTTTTTTATATTATGACCTATTTTGAAACAAAAACCCAATTTGTAACTATATATAAAATGTAAACTACAGTTCTAAATCTGTATGAAATAAGAAGGAAAATTGAAAATGCTTTTAAATTAATCTGGGATCCGCTTGGCATATACATTTATAACGACCCGAAATAAATAACCAATTTGGACGTTTTGGATTCACCAATATACTTATACTAGTTTTGAGTATAGTATACAGGGTAATTCAAAAACTATAGTCATATCTATTTTTTTATTTAATAAAATTCTGATTTTTGGAATTTCTAATCATACTTTAAGACCATTTTTTTCAGATTCTTGAGATTTTTTGTACTACATGAGGAATGTCGATGTAAACTTCTATTTTTCAAATGAGAATCCTTCGTTTTTTGCTGTAAATTATTCAGTGTTCATTTATTTTGAAATTTTTGATGTACTTAATTATTTGAACAAGTAGTTTTTCAGTTTTTAAAATATAAAAATATTAAGAATAATATTCCTTAAAAATGGTATTACAAAAATATAAAATATATGTAATACTGGATCTAGTATTTATTATACTTTGACCATTTTTATAAATTATAAATATTAATAGATTAATATTAATTATACTAAAATTTTAAAATGTCTCTAGAATCCATATCTTCCAAACCCATTATCATGGACCTATTATCCTTAGGAGGCACATAAAGTTTAAGAACTCAAAAACTATTCGTTCGAATTTTGATTTTGATAGGTACGTTAAAGTTTTTAGAAAATTTTTCTACTTAATGATAAATTGTTAAAAAGGGGATTCTCATTCTTAAAAATTATCTGCTTAAAAATCATAATTTTAAAAATTGATTATTAAATGAAAAAATGGGGGTGACCACACTGCATGAAGAATCACTCTGTATATGCCATAATAATATCGTATATCATTAACATAGTAACACATAATATTAGTCATTGATCAAAATACGAAAACGTTAGATTAACAATCAAAATGCTACAATATCATTGTGAAACAACGGCTGTACAATACTGGGATATTGTTTTATATCTAAATCGATATTTTTAAACATTGCGGAAATAGGTACTGCAGTGTACACTGGCCAATATAGAATACATCATATTGTTTTTTCTTAATTTTGGATATTCAAGTTTAAGGATACAAATAATTATCAAATGCTAAACAAATTAATACGTTCAAATATAATTGTGTTGATCTGTTCTTTTATTTTATCAAAAAAAAAAAAAAACATCAAACATTTGTAAACCATATGAAATAAATAAATAACTAGCTAATAAGTAATAGTACACGAATTACACAGTATATCTAATTATACAATACAATATTGTCTACCACAACATACATAGTTTATTATAATTTTATAATGTGGGTATTTTTTATACTTAGGTCGTTGACTTCAGTACCTATATACTATAATATTATATTATATATTGTATTGAGTCGAAGAAATAGATATTATATATATACCTATGCCTATGGCTTATGTTCTAATATTTATAATCAACATACATACTTAATAGTATTCACTTAATATTGTTTATACTTATAATACATAACACACGAATGATTTATGTGTCAGCGGCGTATTTTTAGTGATTTTTCGGGAGGGGGGGAGTGTCAAAAATATTAAAGACCTCATCGGGAACCTCACTAATCTATTTTTAGCATTATTTACTGATAAAATAATAGACATTGAACTTACTTTTTTTTTAATACATTGGGCTATTTTATGCTACTTATTATACTTTACCCCCCCCCCCTCCCTCCTCCAAAAAATACATTACTATGTGCCTATTGCAAATTTGCAACATCTGTATAGTATTTATCTATGATTAACGTATACTGCTATTAAAACTATCAATTATTTATGTAGTAAAAAAATTAGTAATAATACTGACTTTGGGCGAGGTTAGTTACGTTTTACCTATACAACTCAATAAGACATTATTTTAAATATTTATATGTATAGTTATATTAATTATTCTAATTTACACACACATACAGATATATATATGATCAAAAGATAAGTTTATATCTTAATATAAGACAATCATAAGATTGTTGATAAATCGTTATTTTGACACAGATGTGTGAGCGTATTACTAACATATATAACCACTAATAACGCTTATTTTAATGTGTGTATATTAATATATGTAAAATTTTTTACCAAACGAACGCAGTAAACAAATAGTTAAACAATTGGCGAACAATATTTTTCTCTTGCTGTCGTTCAGGTATAGTTAAATCGAAAATAAAAACGCACAACTGACGCACAACATATTTTCGTTATTAAAAATATAAACTATACACACAACCAGTCGTGAGCATAAAGGTACCTAATGTATATAGATAGATAGACTGTAATTTTTTTTTACATTTTTATTAAAATAATTATAATGGAATTAGGTACAATTAGGTAGATAATTGGTGATTTCCTACATTGGTATGTAACATCGTAATGTATTATTATTTCTATACTATAATGTGTCTTTAAGTATTTTCATAAATAACCTAAATATAATACAATAATGGACATTGGTGTTGATCTAATGTAAAGTAAACTATTGCAGATCCATAAAATACTCGTAATGTTTGTTTGTTTATCTGTTTTTTGTCGATCGCTTCGTATAGATAGAGAATTTACGTTTAAAATTGTTTGTACATCAACTATAAAATTTAAACCAGACTCTAATTTTGTCCGAACCGATAAACAGTATTTTAAGTATAATTGTGAAAATCAATAATAAAGATGTTTTTTTTTTTTTAAATTAACTATCAATTTTTTATTCATACCACCTATGTGATGATAGCAACTTTTAGAGATAATATTTGTTCGTGCATTGAAAATGTATAAAAAAAACAGCACACTCACCTGGTCAATTCTTGAACGTAATTCAATATTTACGTGGATATTAAATAGTCATGTAACACAATACGCACCAACAAATATTTAGAGAATTGGCTTATTTTTGAGTATATGTACTGTACATTTGGTGGTGATTGGTGAAGTAGTTACTTAATATTTCGTTCGTTCAGTTGTTCCAAACACATATTTTGAAATAGCCTAACTCGTTTTTTTGATTATTATTGATTTTATTCCAAAGTAATAGCCAACAAATAGATACATGATACATGAATAGTCGTCGAACGGCAAAAGCATTGAACTAATTGATATAAACCTATTTTATTTAGATCCCCGATATACGAATAAAAGTATATCTATAGGTATACTACGCGACAACATTGACCTCGGCTGATAATTGTATGGTCATAATCTAAATATGTCTACTGTACCTATTGTACCTACATAATTTAGCCACCTTAAATGCGGGATTGGCAAATTGGGCCACAAATGAACTTTTTTAGGTTAATTGGGTCCCGAAAAAAAAGATAGTAGTTAAATAGAGTCCCAGCAAAAAAACAAACTATATATATTTGTTGTTATTTTTAATTTGTATCTAATAATCTTATTTAAACGTCAAATTGTATAGCTATAATAATATGGTATAAATTAAGAAATCACATGATATCAATTGTACGAATTAAAAAATGTATTTTATTTTATTATTATAAATAAATTAAAATGTATGTATTTTTTCTAATATTATGTTCTCGGTAAAAAATTAATTGGTAACGCTAAATATTTTATTATTTGAAGGAAAATGGTCATAACTCGAGTGTAATAAAAATTTTTGTTTTGGAGAACGGTATCTCATTTTTGGAGAAAAGCGGCTACAGCCATTTAGGTAAGTGGGTTTGTTATGGAAATGCATAAAAATTACCGTGGACCCAATTTATCTAGCCCCTTAAATGGAACTATATAAATCGGGCGGTTGTCATTTGGGCTAAGGTAATAATTTTGACCAAAAAACTAATAGTCCGTTTGAGCGATTATCATTATTTTATATCGTTTGGGCTAGTGAAATTTTTTTTTTATCTGCGTGAGGTAAAACCCCGATGAATTTGACGCCGACGTTTTCAATCATTATTCATTAGTTAATCACTATTAATAGGTAACAACGTTAATCATTAATGTTGACTGTATATTACAGTATTACTACACCAATACCTTTTTAAAGTTAAGAGTTCGTTGTCAATTATGTATTCTGTACGCGACTTAATTTTTTCAATTAACAATGTACATAACTATACAATATATAAATTAATTTACCTATAAATCTAATCATACTTATTTGCTCAAACAGTCTACGTCCAAACAGTCTAGGCCTATCAATCGTACGTCATACTATATAATATATGATATAATTTAGTAGTTTAAAAATATAATAAAAGTTGATTGTGCATGTAGTAGGTACCTAAGTACTTTGTACATGATAAGGCTAAACCTATACACCTATTTATATGACTACAAAAAAAAAAGATCCGTTTGCTGGCAAAGTGCAGTGTGTGTGTGAAAATACCAACTCTATATGGGGAGTAAGTTGCTTCTGAGTTCGACAAGCATACGAAGGCTTATAATTTATTTATAAATAATAATATTATGTATGTACGTATATATAGGTTAATTATATACAAAAGCGAAATGTTCAGTACGTAAGATTGTTCCTGATGTAGGCTTTCTTTCGATTTTCGTGCCTATGGCACTTGCCCCACCACGTCTTCTTCGTGCACACCCGCACGCGTTTTAACACAAAACATTTGGTCTGCACCACATTAAAGAACAGCTTGCCGATCAGGTTCGCGGATCCGGTACCGATAGTTTTCAAACACGACCGAAACCTGTAATACATTCGTGATTAGTCTTGAGTATGAGTATATATATTATAGAGTGATCCATTTAAGTGTTTACACTCATTACAACTTTTTTGTAAATATATTTTACATAATTTGCAATATAATTTTTAAACAACAGTTCTGAAAAAGAACAATATTTTCTATCGTTATTGTTTTTTTAAGTTTTTTTTACCAATTTCGGATAACACAATACATTTTTTCATATCCCGAAGCAGAATATTATTTAGATTATTTCAATATATAAATATCAAATTTCGGACAAGTAGTTTATTAGTTATAAATATTTAAAGTTTAGTTGAGCCGAGCAAAGTGGTACAGAGGTACTCCGAAAAATGTTGTCCGTTAGACTGCTCATTTAATCTTTAAATACTTATAACTAATGAACTACTCAACCGAAATTTGATTTTTATAGATTGAAATACTCCAAATAATATTCCATTTTAGAATATGAAATAAAAAAATGTTTAGTGTCATTCAAAATCGGTAATAAACTTCAAAAAAAAAAAAAATGTTGATGACAAACAATTTGAAATTACATCAAATTATACGTAAAGAATATTTTCAAAAAATTTAAGACTTTTTGGAATAATGAGTATAGATATTTAAATAGGTCACCCTGGTAAATCGATTATTGTTACTGAATAAGTAGGTAGAAAGGTTTTATTTTTTCACATAAAAAAATATAATACAAAACTAATAAGTACGATTTAGTATTATTTACTATAGAGGTACACCTATATCGCATATTTACCATCTACCTACATAATATATATATTATATAGGTAGCTTATAACATGTAGGCACGACTTAAGCGAGAGAAAAATATCATCAACAAAATGAGTGAATTGAATAATATCAGCATAGAAAGAAATAACCAAAGCGATTATTATTTGGAAAGGTTGTTGGGTGGAAATCGAAAGGATTAAATAGGTACTTAGATTGCGTTCAAAGACAAATTCGACAACTGCAAAATTTCCGCTAATGACGATGCGTGTTGTACATATAATATAAATATGGTACGATACTATACTCTATTCAGAATAAGAGCGGTACCGGACGGCCAACGGCTTTCGTCGGCAGCGGTCAGATGCTTCTCCCATCAACGCTGGCGCGCAAGGCAAAGCTTTGGAACAAAGCCATGCGCACAAATCGGCCATCCGGTACCGCTCTTATTCTGAATAGAGTATATAATATGGTCACTTCTTATTAAAGTCGCAACGTTTTGTTAGGACTTCTATTACAATATAATATGGGTGGCCAATATGAATATTTTCACAAGCCACGTGGATAAATCCAACGATACCGAGAGCCAAAATGTTTATAAATACATTTTATAATTGAAAAAATAAAATAAAATTCATAATAATAATAATAAGCAAATTTTGGTTTTTGTTAATAAGACGCGAATAGCAAGTTGGCCAACTGCAAAATAATATTGTATTAATGATGTACGTCATATCACGGAAACTACGGCGGCATGTTTATTATTCGCGACGAGTGCGGCTGGTGGAAAACAAATTAACGCGATGTGCTGCGAGTCTGCGAACGAAGTAGTCTGCAGAAGCTTCCTCGGCGAACGGATTCCCTTAAAATATCACGGCAATTAGTGATTATATGGGTACGTGCGGATTATGATTTTGAGTGGGTTATAGAAATTTGCTACCCCCAAGGTATAAATACGTAATTATTACCAAACGATGTGTTTTCATTTCATGCGATTTGTGTGCCAAAAAATTTCATTATTGTGATGGTTTGATTCGTTGTAGCCGCGGTATATAGGCAGGTATATTGAAATTGTAGTAAAAATAATGTATTCAAATGTGTCCTTTAAAAATTTGAACTAGAGGCCAACGTAAGAGCCTAAATCAAGATTCTATATCGTTTTAAAAAATGATGAACAGATATTATATCGGGGTTGTTGTCATTGGCGCATCTAGTGGGATGTTCAGGGGTGCTGAAGCTAATCTCTAATCAAACACCTTATTATAAAACAACAAAAATAATTGTTAGAAAGGAGAGAGAAAAAAAAAGGCTTTTCCTAACTCAAACAAGCCGCAGTTACAATTCCAATAAATTCTGCAACACGTGAACTTAGTTTTTCGAGTATGCAACAAATTAAAAATTGGTTGAGTGCATGTATGTTAGAGCTACAGTTTACTGAGTTATTTATATCAAATATTGAGAGGCATGTTGCAAATAAAATAAAAACAAAATTAGTGTGGATTATTGAAATAGGTATACTTTATTTTAGCACCCTTTAAAATTTATGTCTAATTGCGCCTATGGTTGTTGCATAATTTCGTCTGAGAGTGTTGGACGTATACCTATTCTCGCATTGTATACCGTAATAATTTATGACTATGGTGTATGTTATACTGGACACCTACCAAACAACCATTTGTTAATCATCAACACGACGATGTATTATATGTATTTAAATAAAAATAGTCGAATTTTTCGGCGATTCGAAAGGCTGCAAGTTGAGAGGTCAACAAATTTTTAACGATATTTTTATTATTGTAAATACTATATAGAAATATTGGTAAATGCGTTACAATCGTGTCGTCTGCATGCAGCGCACGTCGTAATGTATTATTATAAATAAATGCAATCAAACTCTTTGTTGTCCGGTGTAGGTGCGGGGTGCGGGTGAACTCTTCTGGCGGGCGGTACTATTTTAACGCGCGATTCATCATCCACCCATTACCCTTCTCTGCAATAGCAGTTACACGCACTTGCACCAACACTCGAGTTGTATTATTATTGTTTTTCTTTTTTAATAACGGTTAAAAATATACCACGCATAAATATAATATGACTTATATATATATATATATATATCATATAGGTATGCACACAACCGTGACCACTTTCCGGGTTTCAGATTGTACTTATACACATATATATATATATTGTATGTTCGAGTAATCGAGTCGTTCGAGGTTTTCTTGTATGTCGTGCGTACTCGACCAACATAATATAATATACAAGTTCAAGGTTCGATATAGAACGGTCTTCGTAGCAACAAACTACCTATACTATTATAAACATTATGTAGGTAACGTTATAAACTCTAAATGCGTTTCTTAATAACTCGGCCTAAGGTTTCTAAATATAAGTTTAAAACATTTTATATGCCCGTCCGTCCGTTATAGTTACCAGTTACGATTGTTTGTATTAAGATTTTTTAACGGTTCTCGTTCAAAATAAATTTATACTAACCAATATTGAAAAATAGGTACCAAAATATAAAGTTTATTAAATTCTTCTTAAACTGCATAATATGGCGAATTATATAGTTATATGATCGTGCTGTATTAAAATACGTCAAGAAATCGCGGAAACTTAGCACGCTCGCAGATTGAGCTTTCCTAACTGATTTTTTTCTTGCCCCTCGAAGACGTGTTTTCAGATCGTGCTTGAGGCGCATATAACTCAAAAATGCGTAAGTCGAATTCATTAATCGTATTTCCCTCGAGATTCGAATATTTTTGAGACTTAATTATATTATACACTTTTATACACTTATATCATAATATTATTTGGTCAATGACGATTGACGTCTGCTTTATGACGTTTGTTGTGCATATTGTGTATTACTTACGCAGGCAGGTATCTACGCGATATATTAGCATTGTCCCCATCACGACTTAACGAAATCGAAATACTTAATGGTTGGAAATTTGGACGCCGTTATACAGAGTGATTCGCCAAGCATGCTCTCCCCCATTTTCTCCTTTAATAATTCAAATTCTGTTTTTAGGAATTTTTAAATACATGCCGATACTCAAAGCCCATTCCCATTTTTTTTCAAATTCTTGAATTATTATGTACTACCTAAGGAGTAAACTTCTTTTTTATAAATTTTTGTTTTTCAAACGAGAACCCCCTTTTTTTACTTTGATATTTTTCTGAAAATGTTGATATACCTGATTCAAAATTTAGTAATTTCTTAGTTATTAAAATGTTTATACTAATAAGCATAATATATAGTCGTTAAAAATTGTCTCACAAAAGTATAAAATAGATGTAATATTGGAACTAGTATTTATTATACTTGGGAAATTTCTAAAATTTTACAAAACATAACATTTTTATGTCCATATATTAATATAATTAATCACTAAAATTTTCAAATCACCATATCTCTACATTTTCCAAGTCCCTTATCATGGAATAACTATCCTAAGTACACAAAGTTAAAACAACTTGAAAACTACTCGTTCAAATTTTGAATTAAATACAATCAATGTACAATTAAGTCCGAACGTGTGAACAGCGTAATAATATAATGATATTATGTATCGTTCGTCATTATTGTAGGTACGTAATATTTATAAGACATACCTGAGAAGTACCTACCTACGATATAGGTGCGAAAATAATACCACTAAACAATACGATATAGGTAATATTACAATTTACAATGCCACCTGTACGTGTTCAGTCGTGTACATCTATATAATATATTTATTATAATCGTATGGATTCATTTTTTTTTGCACGGGTCGTGTCTATTTGAATTTAAGACTATAATATATTATTTTATGACCTGTACGATTTGAACGCAGGCGGAATATGATCGAGTGTTATTCGCGTACAGTTTTATATTATACCACGCTGCTATTGAAGCATTTTACAACATTGATAGCATCGTATCACGCTGATTTTATATTGTATTTACCGAAGTTGACGCTAGCGAGGTTTTAACAGTCGACCAGAATATATTTTTAATGTGCCGAAAGATTCCCAAATATTATACTACACCTATATAATAAATCGTTCTAGGTCCGAATTAGCAAGGCTTTAAAACAAGTTTAGACGATTTAATTGATTTTTTTTTTATCTGACCGCTGGCAGACGTCGTCGCGAGCTTAGTTTTTTCTACCGCAGCATCAGTGTAATAATTGATTGGTGAAGATTATTTTGGTTGAACCAATAGCTATTTGCACTTTTGGCGAAATAACGAACAAATTCACTGATTGCGCTGTTTAATGGCGAGGGATTACTTTAAATCTTAAAAGTTCGATAAGACACAACAACTTTAACCGAAAATCGGGATAATTGAATTTGCGATACACTATGCACACGCATACATATTACATATACATCATATATAATATACGCTTATCAGTATACAACTATAGAACGAACAACTGCAGCAGGTGGCCAATTTTTTTGACATCCACTCCGTAACGGCACAAAACGAAATATCCGAATTTCATTAATTTTGAATCGTAGGTGTCTATTACTTATTATTATTAATTATATTATTCATGCACTTATCGGCTTTATATTATGATGGCAGTTGTTTTAATTTCATCGAAAAAGTTCGATTTGATTTAAATAAAGTATCAAATAAAATATAACCTTGGAGTGTATTCACGAATATTTTGGATAATAAATGATAAAAATATTTTGTTTGGACAAAATGGTTTACAAATATGATGATGCATTTACGAAAAACTCTTTTCATTTAGTCATATTATATTTATAGTTGTGTAGTCTATAATTAATTATTGTTTATCTGAATATAACAGGAAATGGGCGTAGTCTTAAATGTTAACGTAGCAACTTCATTAAGAATACATAACTATAATATTAGGTACTTATATATATATTACGTACAGTTACATTGTAACTATGTATAATATAGAAATTATATTTTATCGGACTAAGGGAAATGTAAATATGTATATAGGAAAAAATTAAATGCATAAAATATAATATGGGAACTTGGATATGCCTGTAAAACAAAGTCGGCCAATTTAAAAAACCGATGAAAAATTAGTGTACAAGTTTTGATGTTATGTTTGGAAACATTTTTCTGGTCTATGGTAGAAATTACAGGCCAAGCCGTTTGCATTCCATTTTCAGATATTGTAACACATGCAATTTTCGAACTTTTCCGAGACAAAAGTCTTTGTACGTATCATACATATTATGTTTAATGTCATTATCAACGTGTTTTTATATATACGTATATTGATATTTGACTTGTTCGATTTTTTATTTTTTTTCATTTATAGCTATTATATTTTTTACGTATCGTGTGTGAAAATATATAGACATCTGTATAACCTAACGTTAGTTCTATTATATAGTAATCATAATAATTGTTCCTACTTATTACTATTTTTTCATATGAACCACTGTACAAGGTCAAATTATATTTTATCATTATCAAAAATTGTTAGCAATATACGTTTTATATTTCAAACCCATTTGATAATATGAAATGTTATATATTTTGCACAAATCTCATCTATATTATGTTATAAGCGTGTAACGTAATTGACGATTCGACGTTGCCCAAGGTTAGGCATCCTCATTTCTGTAGTAATTATTTGTGGTTATTTTGATTTAAAAAAAAAAATTATAGTTTCAGAAAATATTTTCGTTACACCGGTACGAGATACAAAATACGTTACGTCATATGTATACATCTTTTGTTTATAAAAAATAATAAGTTACATAAATTTAACATTTAATAATCATCATAAATGACTGTTATAATGTATTATTATGTAGAATTTAAAAAATAAAAGTTTAGGTACAGCTATAAAGAATATTCCAGTGTGTAGCATGTCGCATGTGCGTTGTACACCTGTACTTACACATAAGTTTATATCAAATAGTCACAATATTATAATTATGTGTATCTATTAATCTACATTCTATAATCTAATAAAAAACATTCTCAATCTACAATCTAATAATATATGATATAATATCGCATATGCTTGAGAGACGAGAGTTCTTAACATTCGTATACTACAGTTGTTTGATACCAAATGAAAATGAAAATCGGAAAACGTTTTACATTAATTTATATTGTGTAATAACATCTATACATAATAACACATACTAACTATTTTTTCGAAATAATATATAATTTTAAAACGGGTGCGTAATTTCATTACAGTTTTAAAATGAATATAAATAAATAAATTATATATAAAATTTGATTTATGCAAGGCTTATATATACATTTAACGTCGTAAAATTAACTAAAGCATAATAATTTAATTTAGGTTTAGTTTACTTCCGATTATATTATTTTAAAAATTATATACTACAACGTGCCTATAAATTATAATTTATATTCAGAGACACAGAGTCATTTTTTAGCAGTAAACTAACTACGTATATCAAAGTATTTTATCTCGAATTTATAAATTTATTGATGGTAACAAGTTGAAGTGTTTGTTTTTGTGTACACTTTTTATAATAGAAAAAACGCTTTGATATTTTACTTCAAAATTAAAACTGTATGTTGTTATTCAAAAAAAGTAAAAAACTTAAAAAATTATAAGGATCAAAAATATAAAAAAAAATGCTGTTTTGTAATGACTTGAAACAATGTAAAAAAATTTCGAAATAATAAGTGTTTAAATTAATCATCTTGTATAATAACATTTAAAATTATTTTGACTCTTTTTAAACTATTTATAGACATTTCCAACATTTTTTCCTTTATTTTCCATATAAATATAAAAAGGTAAAAATTATTTAAAATATATAGGGAAGATTTTTTTTTATAACTATTTTAAGTTAATATTTTTTTCAAAATCTGAATGAAATTTTTGTACATTTAAAATTTTAGTTGTTGAAGTAATATACAAATTTTTATATTTTCAACTACACAAAAAAATATCTTCAGATTTTTAAGTCAAAAATGTATATACAACTGATACATAATAATTAAATTAGAAAATATGAAGGGTACATATAACTTATAAAAATGAATAGCAGCATTCATCGCCAAAAATGTTTTCAGATTCACAAAGATGCTTTTAATTTTTAGTACATATAAGCAAAATAGTAATATGATACTTTTATCTTATAATTAAGGCTCGTAAGTTCATGCCAAAATAAGCATGCACTTATGCATTAAAAAATATAATAAGCAATTTTTGAAATGCTTATTTATATTTTTAAAAGTTATATTTTATTTCTAGTTTAAGTATCGTTTAATTTTAATCGTATAACCTATGTCGGAACCATTCCCATTAATTTTATATAATAAAAAATTATAAATTATCGCATTTTTCATCAATTTTTTTTTTCATAGTATTTCTATTAAAAAATGTACATTAATATAATACTATAACAATATTATTAATACAACTATGAAATAGAAAAACATCTAAATATTCAAAAATATGCAAAATAAAACTCTACATACCTATTTAACTATGATACTTTGAAATAGATTTCTATAATGCCATAATCTAGCATTAAATACAACTTAAACAAGATCGATATACAAATGCACAAACTTACGAGTCCTGCTTATAATCTTTATAATTGTATCTTTTATATTTCAAATTCTATTTTACTCACTCGAACACACAGTTTTTATTAAACGGGTAAAAAGGGCGATTGCCTAAATGCATAACGCCCAAATTGAATAAACAATAAGTGTTTTGTACATTTTTCTTATTTTTTATAAAACGATAATAATATGAAACGAACTCATTATATGCATTTATTACATATTGTCTTGAAACACAGACTCTCGTCAGTCTTTGGTTGTACACCAGCAGCACAGCCTCCTACCGACCTTGAGGAGTAGTCTTCCCAGGACCGATAGGAGCGTCCTGCGACGAATGCTTGACAAGCGTCCTGTTGCTGCTACCGCGGATAACACCTGTTCGACCGCCTAAGCAGCTTTCATCAATCTGTCACCATCACGTTTCACGGCTGTTTCATTCCGATCAAAGTCGACGTCCGAGCTAGATGACTTTATCTGTTCATCGACGTTTTCCAGAAGAACGTTAATCGGCGAAAATTGCCGGAAATCAGTTATATTAGTTACTGAAGGAAACTTAAATATTTTCACTGTACTGTCACGCCAAAACGACGTCGGTACTCAATAATTCAAACAGATTGCGTCGTCGCGGAATAAAAACATTAATATAACTACACTCAAAGACCGCCTTAAAGCCGTCGATCTTAAAACGTTTGCCAGTTGTTTGTTCGAAAACTCGAGTCTAGAATCGAGAATATTGCGATGATTGCTATCCGTAGCACTCGTTTGTCGTTTGGCTTAAAACTCGCAATATACCCGTTCGTGGACGGCGGTTGTACATCCAAACCGTTTTCAGTTCCCGATTTCAGGAATTCTGTAACCATATTATCATTTGTTATCTTCGTTTCTTAGGGTAACTTTACTCTTTCAATCAGTTCATGTGTAGTTAAGCGATCGTCACAGACGTCAGCTATTTGCGCGGTACTGGCACCGTCCTGAAAAAATGATGTCGAAAATTCAAATATATTGTGTCGTCGGGGATGAGACATTGGCATACTACATTCAACATAAATACGTAGTAATGCGTTTGCCAATTCGCTGGAAAACTTGAGTCTGACCGCGAGAATATTGAGATGTATTTCTGCTATCTGCAGCACTCGTTTTAATTGAAATACACATTTTCGATTCTGAGCTGAGCAATGAATGTATTATTTGTATAGTAATGAAGGGTCTGTATACAAAATATAAAAAAATGCATTGATTATCAAATTTAAAGTATGATTTTTGATGGAAAATTGGATCAAGTCGGCACTTTTAAGTGAACAAAGTGAAAATTCTCAGAATAATTTAAAATAATCAGTAACAAAAAAAAAAAAAAATTGAAGAAAAATGGATATTTTTACGGAATATCAATTTTTGACAAATCGATTTTGTTTTTTTGGTGTAAGGTGTAACTTAAAAATTAATAACTGTAGATGCTTTAAATTTTTATCATATATTTATATAAACATTTTCTATACATGACAATATTTTCCAAATAATTTGACTTATTTTGAGCAACATTTGTCGTATTAGATTTTTTAGTTTTTTTTCTATAGATGTTAATAAAAAATGTTATGCAAGGTCAAAAACCTTAAAAATGTAAGACAAGGTTCCTCGTTATTGTTTATATACTAATTAATAAATACCAAAAATATATTGTCACAATATTTTTTATTAGCCGCCAAGGTTAGAATTTTGACAAAACTCGTTAAAATCAAAAAAATGTACAAATTATTTTGCTTTTAAAAATTTATCAAATTTTAATATTCTTAAATACTTAGAGTTTGAAAATTAAATACAAGGTTCCTCATAAGTTGTTATTTCTAGATCTAAAAGAAAAAATTGAGTGTAATTCCATAAATATTTTTTATGAGCGTCTAAAGTTAAAATTTTAACGAATAGAATATTTAGAGTATTATAACGGTTTCGCATCAAACGGTTTTCTAATATTGTTATAATAACAGTAAAATAAATAACTATCACAAGTTTTAGCGAATAGCTATTTGGTAACATGAAATGAACAAACAACTATTATAGATATACAAAAAAAAAAAAGAAAAATTGTTAATTTTCCAATATTAATGAATGCAGAATTTACGTTTAGTAAAATAAGTTAACAATATAATCATATTTTTAACAGTATTATATTAATACTTCCAGGACTTTGGATATTAAAATGTGTTCTATTCAATAATGCCACAAGTCGGATAGCCTAGTACATAATATTCAAATCATATTAAAATAATATATTAATGAAAAAAACTATAATTAATCAAAATTATTTTTGAAGCAATTGGAAATACACGAGTATTGTTAAATGCAATAAATTAATATAATCGGCGGTAACAAATACTTCCTTTAATTTTCAATTACATAAACCAATCGTCGTGTTTGACATTCCAATAACTCGCATTGCTTCAAAATAATTTCTTTTGGTATTTATTCGTCACAAAAACTACATAATATGAAGTACGAACACTTACAATTGGTGCATAGTTGATGTATGTATAATATTTTTCTCATCAAGAATAATCTTGTTTATTATTCCGAGACAGGCCTCGCCTACTATTAATAGTTCAACATTTAAATAGGCGATAACGAAAAAAAAAAACATTTAGAATTGTATTTTTTGAAAAACTGTAAATATTAGTTTTTACGAACGCTTTTTGATCACAAACCGAGTCACGCGAGAACCGTGTTGTGGGAAACCATGTTGTCTAAAGATAATAAATATCGTAATAAGATACTATTATAATAATAATTAAACAATATTGATGATTTATGTTTTAATTAAAATAAAATAAATCAAAGAATCCTACATTCGGTTGGTTTGTTCGAAATTATATTGCTGTTATCATGTTGTGTATTTTAATTTCTTCGTGACCTCAGTTTCAATCTTACAAATCAACCAAACTCGTATGAATGTTTTGACAGTGCCATGCGTGTACCTGTATATACAATATATATATTATAATATGTATACAATTCGATTTATTGGACAGGTTTTTTCCTCATAGGTTCTAACGTTACACTGCGTATGGATATCACGTATTATAGATATATATATTGAACTTGTCATGATGTGTTTAATTTTTACGAGTGTCTATGAATAGTTGTTAAACAATAGACATCTACGAACACGAGTTCATTATCATCGAAGCCACAGAATAAATGAAATTTATTGTGCCGAAGCACTCGGCATCGTCTGCTTTGTACACGCGAAAGCGTTCAATCAAAAATCGCTTTCCAAGTACCTATTTAAACAGAAGAAAATATAAGTCTTTTAACGCGTGTTCACATTACCGCAAGTCGACATATTATTATGTATGGGTACTATAACCAGTCCACGATGTCTATATTATATAGATACTTTTGATTAATATTATTTTTTTCTTCGGACAACATTTTATGTATATGTTTTATGTAGTATGATGTGTATATAATATAATATATAGTACCTACCTATAGGCATCGAAATTGTTTAGAGACAGTCTTTACTATTGCCCATCACAAATATAACTGAGATCATATTATACTATACTATTATAGGTACTAAGCTGAAGGTATAATATAATATAACCGCGTAGTACGCTTGTAAAGTGTACCTACCTATAACATTAACATTATACGCATTTTTTATTACTTTATATTTTTTATTCGTGTTACGTTCAAAAAACGTTTGTTTTGTCGTCGTATGTATAGATTTAGAAATGATAATATTTTATTATTTCATCCGACACCTTTTTTTTATGAAACTTGTCCAGTTGTCTATAATTTTGTATGTTTTATAGCCAATAGGAGTTTTTTCTTTTACACTCACATAATACTATTATATGGACTCAAATAAATTGGTTCGTTTTGTTTAGTTCTTTAAAACTTTTAAATGTATCCCAGTCCAATTATGAACATACACATTTAGTTATTCAAATAACCATAAAATGTTAATTCCATATACTTCCAATGTTCTTACAAGAATGCGTTCATCCGTGTGGACCGTGTTATATAGATGAAAAAAAGGTTGGTCAAACGAGGTTCAGTAAACTGTTACTTTTGAAATGTCGATACAATTGTTTAATTTACCGTGCTATTTTTTATTTTTAAATTTAACTACTTTGAATTTTAAATCCATTTACAGTTACCACAAGACAACAATATAAACGTGTTAAAAAAATATGAGTATATTTCTAATAATTATATTAATTGTTGAAATTTATCATTAAATAATATAATGAAAACCATTTAAAACTAAATACTTTTCAGACAGTAAATTAATTATTCATGATATGTCTGTAATTAAGTAGGCAATGAGTAATATATTTTTTTGTATACGCATTTAGATTATGTAAGTACTTATAACATATTATTATTACTTGATTAAAAAAAAATGTGCATATTTAAAGTCTAAATCAAGTCTAACCACCGCCGTATATGTTATAATATCTAGTCAGAAGTACAAATCTATTCGAGGAATAAAGATGCCATTTGAAGGGCAAATCCATTTGAAAAGAAAAAAGTCTGGTGACATCAAAAAGCATTTTATTCTAAAAAAAGACAATTCAGCGTTATGACGTTGCACCAAGTGGGCGGTCGGCTGCGGTGCTGATATTAATTTATCTGGCGTCTTAAGTGCGGTACATTTTATTTGCAAATCACAAAACGGGTCTCGTCGGGGACGGTTACACGACGGCGCCACAATAATGATTATTATTACTGGTACGTGATGTTTGCGTGAAATAAATTCGACTAAAAAAAAAATGCGTACGTGTTATAGGTACATTATGTTATTATTATTATATATTATATTATGTTTGTATAATATTATTCAAATAAAGATTTCGCGCTTCAGTGTTACGATCTATCCGCTCGGACGACCCGCTGGCTTCCGATATATTTCGCACGTGGTATTCTCTACACCACAACGCTCGCCTCGGCCTGTTATTTACGGTTTACCACAATATTATATAATTTTATTATACGTCTAACTGTGTCTAAGTATTATATTATTATATGTTGTTATGTCTTTTCGATATCCAATAAGTCGCGGCGATCGAGTCGTACCACAATATATTTATGGGCGCATCGATATCGTATAATAGCTGTATAACACAAACCTCTTTTACGATCATCCCGAGCGTATAATATTATTACGAAATAATTATATGCATAATATATTATAAGGATACTCGTGTGACACACAGGATATAGATTACTGCGCGTACACACACACACACACACACACACACACACACACACTTATATCCTCGCAGGATCCAGTGACGAGTTTAATGAGTTTTGGAGAATATTTAGTTTACGTGCCTGTAATATACGACGTTAAAAAACCAAACAAACACGGGGCGGAGACGCTCGTGCGTGGAAATGTCGCGTAGTCGTCTGTTCGATGGTCGTTATTGTGCTCGCCGACCAAATCTCGAGAACATTTAAATTGGGCACTTCGGCTATATAATAATATTGATTTATCGGTGGACCTTTATAATATATAATATGTTATTTCGTGGCCGGGTTTAAGACACGCACGGCGTAAAGGATATTATATAAGAACCGCGGCTGCAGATAATCTCTTGTATTTTTTTTATTTTTATCGGCTACAGACATCAGACGTGTATAGGCAGTAATATTGTATATATATGTGTGTGTGTGTAGGCATAGGGTAATACACAAACGTATTTGTTTGTCGTATTTTTACTTCGATTTAACGAGCCGCCATTTGTCGGGGGGATGCGTTCATAAATCGAGTTTCAATTAAAACGAGAATATACTATACGAATGAGAAGACTGCGTGTCGTTTCGTATAAACTATACATGAAAATGACGCGTGTTTATAAATTTTATTGTAATTTATGTCTACTAGTCGCGTATATAAATCGATTAAAATATATATGCCACGATAGACACGAGTGACGACAGCGGGATATCGATTTTACGTTCGTTTTATTGAGTTTTATATGAAATAGGCTAATAGCTCTGAACACTATAAAATTCTAATTTACGGACAGCCGCTCAATAAAATAGCGATGCTAATAATGCATTAGCGTTGTCTTTCTATGTGTATATACGGCGTAGGTTTTAATCTCTGTTGGGTTTCTGTGCTATATAATTGGTGGATTATAAATTACGCTATTTTGAAATTTAAATATTTTTCTTGTCCTCGGAAATGAAAAGAAAGTTTTTCACAAACTTCCAAATGATGTGTTCCGTATTAAGTTTTTATTATTTTACACAAAGTGCATAATAAATGTTTATTCGCGTGCGTGGAGGGTCTTATCATCATTTATACAAAAGAAGGATAGGTTCTGAAATGCATTTTTTTTAATCCTTCGTTATTGTTTTCTTTGATATACCAACGTCCAACCTATATATTGTAATCGACATTCACAACATTATATACATAGGTACTATTATCGGTTTAATACGACATTACGACCTATAAGTACCTCGTCATCCGGCTATTGTCATCGTGTAATTTTCCGATCATTATTAATGCTCTTTGGTGGTTGTAAGCACCTACTTATAGTAACGATAATATTGTTAATTTAAAAATAATTATTGAGCAATTAGGAGGTAGGTAGGGCATACGCACTGGATAATGAATATTGAACATTATTGTAAATGCTGGGCAGGAATAGTATTGCCTAACACAACTAACAACGCGAAATGATAATTATAATATTCTTAAAACGTAATTACCAAAGCCTAAGGAGTTTAGTCTCGTTAAATAAAATAATACATATCACATAGATCCGCGCGATGATTTTTTTACTAATGAATATATTCAAAATAATAATTTTATAGTCGCCTGATTGAGATACAAAGCATTTAAATATTTTGATATTGTGTGATTTATGACAATATAGATTATATAATAAACATAATAGGTATCTATTAAGACGTATAAGTAATTAATTAACGGCATTAAATTCGGTTCAGTTATTGTGATAGTGAATAACTATCCATTATAATATTATATAACTATATATTCAAGCAGACACCCAACTCATATCTCGAATTCTGCATGTAGTTCGATTTTCTACATCCTTTTTTGAAGTACCTACTTAAGCATTTTTTTTTAATAATTATTTTAGTAAATTATGTTTTTAAATGATTTGAATTATACGATGACAAGATAAACTAATACATAAATATGTAATAAAATATATCTAATATAGTAATATGCAATTATTAGTCTTGGAAGATTAATTTATTAATATATTAATATATAATATAAGTTCAACCCGTTGGCAAAATAGAAATTTTGGGGTTATTTTCTCCACCCACCATTAATATTAATATATATATATATATATATATATATATATATATATATATATATATCACTATCATCATAGCACTCTATATTATACATATAGACTATATAGTCGTGTTACTGTAGACGCCATATATTAACCCCGAGGGACGTCACCACGTTACGATAAGTTTTTGGATCAATCGACAATATTATTAGATTATCGAACCCACACGCGGGAACACATTTTTATATATGTGGCGGACTACAATAATTATTAGTACTTATATGTATGTATTGTATTATGGTGTATAAATTGAAGGGTGAATTTCCAGTTGGATATTAATGACAAATGATGAGCAGTGAGTACGCTTTGTACGGGGTGTAAGGCAATAATGCCTTTATAATGATGGTTATTATAACTTAAAATATGTAATATTTTATGGTGCATTGATAGCTATTCTATAAGAATTGTTTTTTACAAAGACGTCATAAACTATCTAAAAAAACGAATATGATGTTTCCAAAAATTAAAATAATAATTAATGATAATAATTTATATTTATAATGCAGAAACATTACAATTATATATATATATATAGTATATATGTAAAAATGATAATAAGGTACAATTTTGCACGCCTCTTTTTAAGTTGGACTTGTGTTGGAGGTGTAGGTCATAATATTAGGTTGATTGATTATTAGGTACATTGATAAATATTTTATATGATTTAATAATTAAAAAATTAAAGATTTGAATGAATAGTCAATTTTATGAACAGCATGAGGTAAAAAAACTAATAAATACAAATTAATTAAATAACGTGTACAATTAAATTAACTTATGTACACTATGTTTATAATAATCATTATTTTTAAAAAGGTTAATATTAATTTTTTAATCAATACATATCTTAATAGCTGTATTACCCGAACTTTTAAAACCAAACGATTTTTAACATTTAGGTATAGACACATTAATATTTTTTTTATATCTAGTATTTAAGTTATGATTACATATTAAAATTAATTTTTTATGCTTATATATTAACATTAACAAACATTTTTTTAAATAATATATCAATATTAAATATTTTTAATTCATTATAAATAGAAATCGTATTAGTATAACTAGGCAATCTTAATATAAATCTAATTAATTTATTAAGTGTTATTTTTAGATAGTTTAGATGGGTATTATAAGTGCATTCCCAAATTTCTATACCATAGGAGATAATTGACTGTACAAGAGAAATAAATATTATTCTTAATTGCTTATTCATAAGTATATCTCTCAGGTTTTGAAAAATATAAAAGAATTTACGTGTTGTCGTATCAAGTAGTCTATATGATAATTCCATTTTAAATTGGAATCAATATATAACCCTAAATATTTTATAATATATAATTTACTTTTTCTATAATAATACACGTGCAATTTAAATTATTTGTCGCTAAGCATAATAGAGAATGATCAATTAATTTTAAATTATAATCAATGTTAATATGTTGTATATTAAAAATGACATGCTTGGTTTTATTTAAATTTAGTTCAAGTAGATTATTGTCGAACTATGATTTAATTGCAAACAATAATTTATTAGTTTTAATGTATAAGTTTTTAACATTTTGATCATGAAGTAATATCACTGTGTCATCCGCAAAATAAAATATTTCAGCATCTATATCAATATTAAGTATTCCATTTATGTAGATAATAAAAAACAGAGGACCATGTACTGTTCCCTGCGGTACTCCTTGATTTACTGATAATGGCTGACTCAAACATTCATTTATTTTAACTATTTGATATCTGTCATTAAGATAAAAACTTATTAAGTTATTTGCAGTACCACGTATGCCAGCAAAATTAAATTTTTTCAGTAGAAGTTCATGATTTACGTTATCAAACGCCTTTTTAATGTCTAAAAAATACCCATAACTTCGTTGCCTTAATCTAATTTTTCATGTATGTATTTATTTACATGAAAGTGAGCATCAGTCGTTAATTTCCCTTTTAAGAATTCAAATTGGTTTTTGGAAAAGTAAGAGTTTTCGTCAAGTTCATCAGCAATGATGGCACTGTCACTCAAAATACGATCATTTTTTTTTAATGTTTTCAATATAAATTAATTTTTTTGTTGATTTATCAGCTTTTTATTAATAAGTTGTCAGGTTTTTTTTTTGGATCATTATGATATTTGCTAAATACATTTTGATAATTTGTTTTTTTAGCCTTAATTATAAAAATGTTATATTTAGAGATATAAGGTATAGAAACCAAATTAATTTTAGTATGTTTAACTATATTTCACGACGGGGTACATTCACTTTGTACTTTTAACATTATTGTATCCAATCTTATCATTTTGAACTAATAAGTTTAAAAAAATAGTTCAATCCATATATAACATAAATTAAAAATATATTAAAAAATAAAACAAACAAAATTAATTTATTATATTAAAAACAATTTTGAAGTAATATTGTATAAACTATATACAATGTGATTCATCAAGCACGCTCACCTCAATTTTTTCTTTTAATAATGCATTTATTAAAATTCTGATTTTTAATTATCTAGTTTTTTACTTTTCTCTATACATAAATATCATATTTATTTAGATTTTTTTATACCATTTAATAAGGAGTTTAGGAATGTCATGTGACGATACAAATATTTCTTCAAATAAAAGCTAGCTTTTTTACTATAAATTATTAAACTGATGATTTTTTTTTGAAAATCTTGATGTATTTAAATAAAAATTTGAATGAGAAGTTTCTGAGTTGTTAAAATGTTAATACTAAAGATGATATAGTCCTTGGAAATTCTTTTATAAAAATATAAAATATATTATGTAATATTGGAACTATTATTTATTATACTAGGACAATTTTTATACACATTATAAAAATATGCTGATAGATTAATATTAATTATATTAACATTTTCAAATCATCATATGGCTTTCATATCCTACAAACCGTTATCATGGACCTTTCTGTCATCTTTGTATACACAAAATTAAATAATTCAAAAATTTCTTGTTCGGACTTTAATTTGGATATATTAACATTTTCAAAAATGAAGTTGGTAAACCACGAGACACTCTTAGGAGGTTAGGTTAGGTGGTATAAAAAAATCTATGTATTTAAAAATATAGTTTTTAAGATACATAAAAATTCCAAAATTCATAATTTAAATAAATAAATTATTAAAGGGAAAAATGTGGGTGAGCAGGCTTAGTGAATCGCCTTTATATATATATATATATATATATACAAGTATAAATTATCTATTCTTTGGTAAGTGTAACATATTTATATGTATTATCTTCAGTAATTGTGCATGCTTCTCTGTCTAACTTTCTTACTTATTTAGATACATTTTTTTTTTACTATGTTGTACTTAATATTTAAAATGTGTCATATCTTTTAACGAATTTGTAAAAACATCCAGTAAATGTAAACTATTATTCAACAAATTTTTTTTAAAAATTTAAAATTTATAAAACGAATTTTATCATAACCAATTTTACGAAGTATAAATCATATTAAGGGTGTGGTGCGATGTTTTTTATTAATCCTTCTTAGTCATCTCAATAACTAATGTAAATTTTGAATATTAAATACGTCCCCTTCGGTTATAAAAACACAAAAGACTTCATCGGGGTTTTGGCATTGAGAGAAAACACGGATTTCTATCGTATCTTTACAGTCCATTGATCCAAACTTGGCGATGCCCGGAAGGACAATTCTGTATTGTCTGTATACCTCGTGAATGATGACCTGTCCAATACTTTAAGCTACATAAAAATATTATCGATCTATCCATGCACAATATATGTTACATGTATACATTTTTACGCTAAAAATATAAATATCATTTTCCTAAATATAAAGATATTCATACGGCAAAAACAAAATTATCACCTTTAAGGGGTAAATATATTGGGATATATAGGTAAAGTAAAAATATTATGAGCTATATCTTGATAGTGACAATATATCCTATACACACGATAAAATTGTAACTATATAATATTATGGTAAATGGATGTACGATGTATACACAGAAATTATTTGATGTGAAACATAATATCAGTATACAATGGCTAATTATTTTATTTTACTTAAAATGTATTGTTTATTATTTAAAATATTCATACGAATTGAATACTTTTGTCATAGGTAAATCATAACTCATAAGAATCATAAATGTATGTTTTTTATAGGTATTGCAATCATGTTTTAATAATAAAACTTAATTTATTTAAATATAATGAGTAATTAGTTATTTAAAAATGGTACCTCCTACCTATTTACAGGTAAAATTAAAAATACTTATAATGAAATAGGATATGTGCACGTGAGTGAAATCTACAAGATGATACATACAATCTTCTTCATATACAGAAGAATAAACTTACAAAATAACACTTTGTATACTAATATGAGCTCTATGACTCTATTATATTATACTATATATATATATATGCTATATCTATGTATATGCTATATCTATACTATATACACGTATAGAAAAAACAAAAAATAGAAGAGTAATAACGTCATTATAACGGACATTTTTTTTCATGTTTTACATTTTTACTGTCTTAATAGGAAGAGGTTATTTAATTTTTTTTTTTTTTATCTTTTTAGACAACGACTGCGATGGCAAGCCACTCTATATGGACGATGTGCATATTGTGTATATTTTAAATACGATTTCGATGAAATAAAAATATTTATTGTACACAAAGATGTAGGGCTATAATAATTTATGTCAGTGGCTAATAAATACTGAAAGGAGGGTAAGAAAAGAAGTATATACATTTAAATTCGTTCTCCTAGCGCGATAGAGTATTTAAATTAAATTTAGAAAACGGGCCCCGCGAGACCGTGGCTAATGGGACAGATTCATTCGTTCGAGTATTTTATTTTTATTTTATAATTTTATTTTTTATTTGAAGACACTAAATCATTTTGTCGACCATTTCATGTAATATATAATAATAATAAAAAAAAAAACGGTTAAAACATTGTTAACTAACGTATAGGAATACAATAATATAATATGTTTCGATGCAGTATTAATTCTTTATATTATTCAAGTATAAAATAATACAATGTTAAAAATAAAATAACGGAATGAAAAATCACTATGGTAATAAATAATAATTAAGAAATTACGTGCAAAAATGTTATTTATCACAATCAAATATATTCAAATAATGCTATTAAAATGTCGTAACGGATGTGATCTCATATTAACCTTGAGTACGTACTCACTTGATTATTCTTCTCAGAGTTCATTTTATTTTTGAATAAATGCCAAATTATTACGCTATTGGTAGCTAGTTTTAGAGAGTAGAGACACACAAGTGTAAATAATATTCAAAATATTTTTCTTTATCGATATCCACCCATTAAATTAAATCTACAATATAAATTTTAGATATAAATCAGCCTGTCGAATTGTTTACAATTAAAATAAATGAAATAGAATATTTTAGATTTTTTATCTATTTGCAAGTTTAAATTATGTGTATTATAAATATATATATATTATATCTGTATACTCGCCATTTAAAAAGATCGGCAAGTGGATACCGTTCTGTTGTACAGTGGATCACTTTCATAGATGTGTTAAATTTGAATTCAATGATCTAAAATCATTGTATACGAAAAACGATTTTGAGCGAAGACGGTCTATCGGCCTTTATTACTGAGTATGGGTTTAAAATAGATACTGTATATATTGTATTCATTAATTGTAATTAAAATGTATGATTCAAGTTGGTATTGTGCTATGAAAGACTTAAATATTTGAAACTGTTTTTATCGTAAAATAAACTAGTTAGTAATTATTACTTATTACTTATAATCGTAATTATATTCAGAAAATCTTTGGACTTTGTACACGTGTTATGAATCAAAAATCAAATGTTAAGTTATCAATTTTAAGAATTTAGTTTTTAATATTATATGTTAGTAAAACATAAGATTGTTTTTATTTAGTTCAGTAGTGTGGATAAAATGTTTAAAGTTATTACATTTTGAAAATCGTAAAATAAATATATATGGTTTAATTGTTCAACAGCTAGGTTAATATATATTATACACATTATTCAAGTGCATGCTGAAAATAGTTATTATATACTTCAAATAAGATTTTTTGATTTTGTTCAATGCCCATCGGGCCCAGAAAGATAAAATAATATTATAAAAATATATATCACCGTGGCACCTACGCTTTTTGAAAAACCGGTTAATCCATTATTATAAAAATTAAAAAATATAATAATTTATGCTAACTTCACCGTGGATCATTCGATTATGGTTTTTAGCATATTGATATAAAATGCTATTACATTTTTTTTCTTTTAACAGATACAGATGAACCTTAGTTTAACCCCGTGTAACACGATGAAACATCAAAGATACGACCGACTATGTAATATTTATTTTTTGGTAAATAAATAAAGAAAGAAATTTAATATTTGTTCTTAAACATGACAGTCAATTAGGCTTTTTTTTGAATTGAATTGAATCACGAATGTCCAAAAAGTAAACAAATATTGAAGTGGTCTGAAATAGTGGGTAGACTGAACAACAAAGTCAACATTGTTATCATCACCTTAAACGTGCTGCTTCCCCAGTGGAAATCATTTCACACTATGTCAACATGGCTACGTAAAAAAATGTGAATATTTTTAATAATACGAATTCGTTAATAATTTGCAAACGTTTTGAACGGCAGTTTTATTTTTAAATAATACCGGTAAACCTGAATGATTTAAAAAAAATATTAAAACGCTATATCTATTAAATACTCAATTAAAATACACTTGTACAATTAATACTTCATTGAGTGAATATAATGATTAACAGTTTAATTAAAATCAATTAAGATCGTATGAACATTCTTATTAGTTGAACAATTTTCTTCTAACAAAATTATGTTTAGTAATTTATATGGTATCTCAACAACAGTATTTTTCTAAAACCACTGAATTATGATTTATGCTTGATATTTTAATTGAAATGGTCAAAATAATTATTTATATAAGCAACTATAAAAAACAAATACACATTAATTTAATTACAAAGTCTTACTGAAAATTATTTTATAGACGTATACACGAGAATTACTCATTTAGACCAAAAAAAAAAATTAATTCGTATTGGCTATAGCCCATCTACGCCAAAATAAAAAATATACATTTTTATCGACAGCTCTTTTGCACATAATGTATCTGTGTGTATATTTTATAGTAATAATAGTTTAATAATTAACAGTTTTGTAAAATATTTATTTTAACAAATTTACAAATAAAGTGTTTTTTAAAAAAATATATATATATATATATATATATAGTATCGAAATGACAACCATTTTTTTGAAAAATCGTTATAGAAAATTACCATATGTATTAAGTGGTAATTCATTAAAACAAATTGAACATACTGTTCTGATAAAATTTGACATCAGCAAAAAGATTTATTCGAGTTAAAAATTTTTTTAAAAGACAGGTAGGTTATGTTGCAAACAGTTTTTTAATTTCTTTTAGATAAATTTTGTGCATTTTGAAATATAAAATTAATATACATATATGTATCTATATTAATAATACGAAATGTATGTGTATGTAAGGCGTAAGCGATCCACAAACAAGTCTATTATGGCACTAATGGTATTGAAATTTGGTACATAGTTAATTCTATACTAGAGGATGTGCACCTTGAAGACTATATTTTAAATTTGGCATTTTAAAGAGGGCTTCACATAAGGCTCGCGTTGGCTCACGATAAACGGATTATTTTGTTTGTGTAAGGCTGCCATTGATTACACAAAATAAAATAGTTATTATAATTGGATATAATTTTAGACCGGCATTTTATATTTGGTCAAAACCACCCAAACGAATGTGTTAAAATATGTGTTTTATACCTAGTTTACATTTAACAGAGTTTAAGACAAGATAATAAATCTACTGACATGACCTATTTAATTTGTTACAGGCAAGCCGTGCAGGATCAGCTATAATTAATAAATATATATAATATATTTAAAATCAAAGGCCTAAAGCAAATGACCTTTATGCAAATCCACAGTTTTCAATCAATATTCATATAACGTTCTTACTCACTAAAACTTAACACTAAATTTTGTATAACAAGCGTGTTTTCTTAACGTAGTTCATAGCTTTAGTATTTATGAATTATGACATATGCATATTACTACAATAGATTCAGCATGGTCCGTTTTATCATAGGCTATAATTTATTGTTATTGATTGCTTTTTACTTTTCAACACATTAATGTTAGGTATATTAACATAGTTAATTCACAAAAAACTTCAAAATATTTTGGCTCTTTTTTTAGCTATTTATAGACATTTAATATGTTCAATTGTTTTATTATTTATTATTTTTTTTTTTTGATTACAAATGTTATCTATAGAATTAATTTATATTTTATAATATATACGTAATACTTTTACAAAATTGTTTGTTATAAAACCATTATTACTAAAGCCTAGAGCAAATGGGTGGATATTGATTAGATTTACAATAGTATTTATGCGTAGGTATTACAATAATACGAATACTATATTCAAACATAGACAATTATACTATAGTCTTTACGTCTCGTCTTTGGAAACATATAATAACGCGTAATACTAAACTAATCAAACTAATAAATAAATATCATTTTAGAGGATATATTATGTAATTAACGGGGCATAAATAGTGTTTTTGAAAGGGTAAAATATATTATGATAAATATATATATTAGATACGACCATATGACTGTGGTGCGTAGGTATACGTCAATTATTAATAAAATTGTCCACACCTGTTCTGAAGAATACAATTAATTTTGTAATTCGATAATAATAATCGGATCATTAATATTGATCCATTATAACATATTATAGGAATTGATTAAATCTATTGTACATTTAATCAATGTTAATAGGTATATCGATACAGTGGCGGCTTGAACTTTTTTTCCCTTAAATCATATTTAAAATTCTTACACTGTGTATACCACCCGCCCTAAACAATTTTTTACTGTCCTCCAAGGAGTGAATTCTTAGGTTGTAAGTGGTTAAAAATGGGATCTCAATTGGTATATACAGTAAATCACGATGGAAGCAAAAATTCAAGCAATAAGTAACAACTATTTTCGTAATAATTTATTGTTATAACGTGATTGACGAAAAAATTATTAAATTCAATATTTCTATTCAATTCTTTACCACATTTTAGCTTAAGGTACAGTCGTCTGTTACTGTACACTTGCAGACACGGATATTTAATTATCAACCTTTAAAAAATGTTCAAATTACATTTTCCAACCATAGGACACCCATCAATATTTTTGTGAATCACGCGATTCAAATATACGTCTTTCGAGCCGCCACTGTATGCCGATGTGCATACAATATACAGTCGAGTCTCGATAACTCGGATGTCAAGAGGAATAAGAATAAATTCGACTTGTGTATTTTTTCCAGTTATATACCTCAAATATAACTTAAAAACACTTCAAGGGGCAAATAAAAATTCGGATCGTCGAGATTTTCGAGTTATCGAGGTTCGAGTTATCCAGACTCGACTGTATCATATACATAGACAATATAGTTAAATGATAATGTACCTGCGATCACACGAGCAGTGCATGAGAGTGTTCAGTCGCCAGTTAAACAAACCGTATTTACTTTGCAAAGCGCCAATCCACATTGGACAAGACGTGTCATGGATCCTGCAGCATCGATCCGCTCCGCCGAACCCGTCGAGTTGTCTATACGACTTTGCCGAACGTCCTTTCCCACACCATTTCGTGCCGGGAATTCTCAACACGGACATCAGATCTCTCTTTCGACGTTTGCTGAAAAATCACGAGACGTTTTATTAGAACATTATGATAAATTATTGTATAGTATAGGTGCGCGTCATCGTAATTATATATTGTAATATTTGCAGTCCTCGAGGCATTTTAATTAGGAGTTTCATATACGATATACAAATAAACATCGAAGAAAATATGTAAAATAAAAATGACGTTTACAGCTGAAGCTATTATGAATACCGTCATAACTATTGTATGTGTATACAACGTATTACGCACACGAGATTATATTCATATATGAATGCTCAGACCATCGCCGTTGAATATATATTATATATTAGTCAAAGCGATTTATAGTGGTCATCGGACATTGGAGAATTAAAAATGTCAAAGTATAATATTATCTTCTTCGGAGTTCCGCGCGTTTTCGATGAAACGATTTTGAAGTTCCAATTTATCTTACTATTGTTCGATGGGTAAAATTATATTACAAATTTGAATGGGAGAGCGTCGCAGTAGTAATAAAAAAATAATATCAGTTTCACTAAAAACGCGCAATAAAAGTTCAATTTTGAATAGGTATATCATATATGGTAGGTTAATATTATATCGATTAAACAGGTGATTTAACCACAGTATGAGATTAAAAAACACGGAACAAGTTTAAAGTAAGTGAAATTAAAATATAAATAACTTTAATTCGAAAGACAAATAATTAAAACGTAATTACATACGTTTTTATATATATAAAGCTCTAAAGCTGGTAGTTGATAAGGTGCAACCCAAAAGTAAATATTTAAAACTAACTTTTCATTTATACCGCAAATGGAATAAAAATAAAAAAAAATGGAATGGGTAGGGTATACATGCATTTCGTGTAACTATGAACAATATAAATTGTATAAATTAATATAAAATTAATGAATGCACATGGCATAGAATATTATAATATATAGGTAGTCGATGATACTAATATTATATAATGCAAATATATATATATATATACTGACCCGTCATTGCCAACGACGTCGGTGGTGCTCTCGCGATGCTGTAGCTGTTGATACTCGTTTGCAAGTCTTCTCCTCGTTTTCTTGTGGTTTTTATGACAAGCTCTTTTCAAATGTTTGAAATCTACCATGGAGGCATATTCTTTGGTCAAGAACTCCACTGTGTGGTTTTTGCCTTGCTCCTCGTTCCAAAACTCCCGAACAAAATCCGTGGCCGTCACGGGTTCCTCGACGTACTCGCAGTCGAACAGCGTCTTTCCTGTGCCGTATATCATTTGCATGAAATGCACTCCGTCCGTGACTTGATGCAACATCAACTCTTCCCTGCAAACAAAAGCAATAAACAATAATAATATTGTTATAGTTGTGCGAGTTTTTATTGATTTTATTGCACCCGCGTACTCGACATCAAATCTGACTTATCGCTACATGCGTGTGCAGATCATAATATATACATATATATATTACTAAACTTAATCGTGTCAAGTGCCTATATAGGTATGTTCAAGTGAAATTTAATCGTATAATATTGTAAAGCCGACGAATGTCGAGTATCTATAAATTCAAAGATTCTCGGTCATAACATTTTTACTCGAGCTTCTGCAGCAGTGACGCACAGATTTTATATATGTACACATTTTGGAAACTATATTATTTTATCTCGGTCGATATCGAATCGTACAGACGGAAACACAAAGTTAGAAAGACGAATAATTATTATTATACAATTATTATTTATAATAATCGTATTTTGTAGTGTATGCGAAGCATGCCGATGGACGATATAGTAGGTATTATTATAACTGTATTTGTTTACCATAGGTCTATAATAATACTTATCAAGTTCATATTCGTATGATTACCATTTAGTTGTCTGACCGCGGGCAATGGGATCGTACGATAAAAGAATATATATCCGAGATTACTGATTACGTAAATTCGATGATTGGATCTCGAAAACTCGAATCTAAGTCGCTTCGGGGTTTTTACCGTGTAAGATGTAATACTGCGGTAAACTCGTAGTCGTATATAGGTATTATATTATGCTAACGAGGCGAGTACCACCAATAGGTCTCTGTATATGTATAATACGTCCAATAGCATGACTAATAAATATAATTAACACCTATAAAGAAATTATTGTTTGTTTAAAAGTATTTTTTTTAAATTGTTATACGAAGTCAAAATTATTATGGTTTGTCGACTACTTCTCCTAATCATTATTTTATTGTCACAAGTATTTTAATTATATAATGAGTCAATAATCGGGATCATCAATTCCCAAAAATATGTTGCCGATTCACGGTAAATTCTAACTGTCGTAAACATTTTATATTCATACGCATATTATATTATACAGTGTGAAAATTTACTATATCACCATGGAAACCCTATATCAGCAATAAATTTAACATGGGCGGGATTTTATTAAATTTGTTTTGATTAAAATAAATTAGGTACTTCGAATTCCAGAGTGAAATCTTAGTGTTCAGTTTTTCTCACGCGAACACAGCTGCAGCGCACAATCATTAAAGTTTGTGAAAGAACGAGTAAATGACAGAAATGGTTCGGAAGGTATATGCCAGGTACTTGAGTTGTTGTTTACAGATTTAAGTTTTATGAGTCAAAGATATGGAGCCGTTTAGAATGTAACCAGCAAGTCAGTGTATAAGAAAAATGGATTTTGTTCGTGACGTTTAGATTTTTGATTATTAACCATTCCAAATCGTTTCCGAAACCATCAATCATCAAAGCTTTAACACTACCTATTTGTTATTATATTATAATTATTATAATTAAGCGAGTATTTTTTTTTTTTTTATATAACGTTTTATTTAAATTATAATGAAATTTGTATACTGTACACCACAGTAAACTTGAGTACAAACATTTCTTGAGTATAATATATTTTTAATTTAGACATTGTTAAGGCTAACTAAATTATAATTAGAGTATCAACAATTTTAAAATTTACTTGGTCACTCAAGGCTAGACATATTGTAACGACTATAGAGTAATTTTTTTTTTTTTTTAATATCAATAACGTAAACAACTTTAATAAATAGTAAGTAATAATAGTAGTATTATAATGAGTTTAAAATGAATAAGCCAATAGTTTTTGTGATGGAATTTTACGTGACATGTTGGAAAATTTGACAAATAAAATATCAAGTAGAAAACTGTTTCAATCGAGCACCACTGTAATACGCCGTTTACAACTCACGTATATTTAATTTAATAATATCAATGAAAAATGGTTTAAGCAAAAAAATATGCTGTTTCGAAACATCGAAGTTTATAAAAATAAAAATATTACTATTTAATATTATAAACCATTTTAATTAAAGATTAGTTTTATTATTTAGAAGACAAGGAGAATAATAATCGTGATACTGTGACACATATTGATTACCTGCATGTGAGTATACAGAAATAATATTTTTATTTTAATAATATAAGAGTTTTTGAAAGTAGTTCTTTTAGAGTTTTTAATTTTATCATAAAACTATAAAATATTATACATAGGTAAGTGTATTTATTGGCAGAAAATAAATATAACAATAAATATTATTCATTAAAAATGAAATAAAAGACTTAAATTGTTTATTTTGTATACTGTATAGGTATATGCGAAACTAAAATATTAATATTCTGATGGCTAATGATTTTTATTTTTTACTGCATGTTTACGGAATTCCACAAAATCTTAATACGCATTTACAATATATAATAGTTCAATACTCATAACAGTAATAATAGCTACATAGCCTATATATTATAAAATTATCGTAGCGCGTAGGATGTAATTCCGCATTTAAACAAAAAAAAATAAAAATAAAAATCCAGCGTTCGAGAAAATAACAGTTGTATAAAAAATTAAAAATACTTAAATAATATTAATTTAATCGTTATTGGTGACGCCACCACGTCTATAATACGCGTATATTGTATAACTACGTCGTTTCACGATCGCTGCACGAAGATCCTGCCAGGATCTGCGTCAGTGTACATATTAGAGTCGATATATATGCAAAGAACTATGTATGATAATATTATTTAAAAGTAATTGAACTGAAAAAACGATGCAAAAATGTGCGTATTTTAATGTCTTATTGATGAGGATATAATGAGAAGGAGATCGTATAAATATTTTTGATCTATACACGCGAATCCCTTTAAAATTTAAGGCTAAGTTGCCGTCACAAAAATGCGTTACTTACAGTGTTGTCAAAAAATTAAATTACCGTATAGAGCCTTCATAATTACGTGGTGTAACTTACTGTAGTTCCGTGTACAGTAAAAAAAAAACATATATAGTAACCCAGTGGAATATTTAGGAATTGTTTAAGAGAAGGGATAAGGCATTGAATCATATACGTAAAAGTACTTTTTCAAGGTCCCAATATTTTCCTACTATATGCTTATATTGTATAAATGTATAATGTACACGACTTTTTACATTGAATACCGATTAACATATTCATCATTACTTTTAATTAGATATATAAAATAGTAAAAAATTATAATAAAAAAGGTCAGCAAGTGAGTGCCGCTCTGCTGTATAGTTAGTAAGTACGAGCGAGTCGTATTTTGTCGAAATTCCGACTTTAGACGCTTATAAAAAATTAATATAAATGTCACTTAATTTTTTTTTTTAATTTTCACTAAAAAAATCATACAAAAAAGGGGGATCTATTCCCCAAATCCTTCCTACAGTAAATACGTCGCTGTAGTAACCTAACCAATATAGTGTATATTTGATTTTAGAGTCCCCAAGTGTCTAGTTCCGCCACTGCTTCATCACATTGGAAATTATTTTGTACACCATTTATCATCCGAAATGCATTTAGATGTTTACACATAAAAAGAAAATCCCCGTATACTGGCTCACACTTATTTTTTTTTTAAACAAGAGGGACTCTATGTCCCCCCCCCCCAAAAAAAAAAAAAAAACTCAAACACTGTGCTTATAATAAATACGCGTGTCGCGTGTTAAATTTAATGCGGGGCACGCATAGCTTACAATCGTATTATAGTTTGCTTGACGATGATGCGTATGTATAATAATTTTGTGCGTGGTGTATACCGTAGTGACATCAAGTGATATTATTATTATTGTTCGCGGTATACAATGGAAAATACTATGTATAATATGTTGATATAATATTACAATAGGCACTTATTATTTTAAAAAAAAAGCAAAGTGTGTTCAGACCAAAAGTTGCAGAATTCCTTCTTAAAGAACAAAGTGGTTTTTGTTTTATTACTATTATTCTACTATTATTAATACATTTTTACGAAAAAAAACCCAAAATAATAATAATATAATAAAGCAATTTATAACAAAAGAAGTATACTTCATAAAGTAGACGTTGATGTCACTTATTAGGGTTTCATAATTTTTCACGATCATCATAATATCATATTAATCATAACATTTTGAATTAATGTTCAGAAAAAAAAACGTATTATTTGTCTATTCAGCACCGGATAGGCAAGGTATCGGGCCACCGAGTTTTAGGAATCCCAACGTTTAATTACAACTGTAACTATTGTGTGATTTAATAATTCGATTCAATTATATTTTCTACTAATGTTTGTACTAATTTCTCGTCATCACATAAATTAAAATTATGACCAAACACTCATAACCGATTCAAATTTTGAGCGAGATTTTTTCCATAGCTCGTCGGCCCAATCTGGGCTAGTGTCTATTAACACTATTATTAATTCTAATATTTTCTAATTATGTATCATGTCCACTAAATGGATTTAGGTAAATTACGTATATCGTCAAAGTAATTTCTAACGTTTTATTATCGAACTACGATTTAATATATAATATATAATAATAATAATATTAAAAAGAAACATTTTAACGTTATTCTAATTAAAACGCATTTATACATATTTTTTTCTTCAAATAAATCGAATGTTGTTTTTTACAAATTGTATCTAGTATTGGTACTAACGTAAATATATTTGTAACTACCTCCATGGGGATAAAATATATTTTTCTGTTTGATATGATGCTGTCGTTTTCCTATATAGTGTCAATCATGTTATTTATGTACAGATATATATCTGTATGGCTATTGACGTTATATATTAATGTGTGACGTATGGCGTATGTATAAAATGTCTAATGAGACATAAAAATAAACAAACAGTGTTATCGCAAAAGAAACAAACAAAATCCACTATATTGCTACGAGTATATAATATACGTTTTATTTTATGTTCATTCTTCTTATTTATAGGTAAGACATTAGAAGAAACGAAAAGTGCGTTGTCAGCAATATATATGAAAATAACATAATATATAGGAAAGACAATGATTGCAAGTGTACATATCTAAAAAGATTATGGCGTAAAATTATTTTAATATTTAAGTCACGTAATTATCGGGATTTTTTAAGGGTGCAAGTGACTAGCAATGGTGTATAAGAACATCATACATTTGTACCCTTCCACCCTCGCGAAATAATTGTAATGCTCGCAAAAAAAGGATTTCGAGAAATATGTATGAATGATTATGCCGGAAAAAGGAGTTTTGACATATATCGGCATATCGCGTACTATTACGCAATTGTGCCTGAATTACTATAAAACATATAATATGCATCACGACCTGCAACTAATAGCGGAAATAATGATGACGGTAGCGTTAACGTCTCGTCATTCGACAGCGACTTGTTTCAACCGAAACACATGCAGAATAACCACAGACGCAGCGTTATAAATCACTATACACATATATCTGTACACATTATTATGCTCACTAATTATATTCGAAACGATAGTTCTTTATGTAAATCGAGTTGGCAGAGACGTACCTACCGCGTCCCGAGAAACTTCCATTACAGCTCAACGCCGTCGTCGTCCCCTGCGCTGCGGTGGTACATTATACATACGCGTGATTAATCGCGGCCAAGGGGGTGAGTTTGTTATTGTTACTATTTTTTATTTTTTTTTTTTTTTATCTTTTACACATTATATATTAATCGGGTGGTGCGACGACAAAGGCGAAAGCGTCAAAGACGAGAGCGAGCAGAGAGCGCGGAACCCGAAAAGTCAGTCGCGTCCGCCCCCGTGTTCTCGAGATTAATTACACTCGCGCACACGTGTCGTCCGGCCATTTATATTATGTGTGCACGGGATACATTATTATTACCTTTAAACGAGTGTCGTGCGCGCGTGTGTTATATAAATCGACGACGGTCAGAAAACCGCAAAACATTAAACCGCGGGGATAGCGAACAATGGCCGTCGTCGTTTAAATTATATTTATTGTGTACGCCGAGGGTCCGAATTAAAATGGGAAACAAAAAATATAACTAACCTAACCTAGGTATACTTTTATATGATATATAAGACCTGCAATCGACGGCGTATATACAAAATTAATAGGATACGCATATTATCGTGCGAATAATAGGTTTAAGTCTATACAGAAAATCAGAATCGTAAACTTTGGTAGATATATATGCTAGATACAAAATAACCGTAAATAACCGTTTTTTTTTTTTTTGTTGTTGTCTCGTAACGGGTAATATAATAGGCGGAGGAGGTGCAGTAAGGGTATATATATATAAGTCAGACCTGGGCAAGATACAAAATGAAAAAAAAAAACGCCAAGACCTCCAAAAGCGATAATATACAGAAATGGCCGCTATCAATTACGCGTCTGTTGACGGTTCAATGGAAACAACAATTAGATCAGACACACCGCGCGCACACACACACGCTTACACCTCGATATCATATACATATATACGAGTATTATAATAGAAACCCAGGCAATACACGAATAATATACGTTTAAACGCGTAAATGTCGAGCGTGTTTGCGGGTGTGTGTGTGTGTGTGTGTGTGCAGGGTGGTGGGGCTGTGCGGTCGAATTCTTCGTACAGGGGAGGGTGTCGGGGCCTGCATTGTGTCCCTGCGGAGTTTATTATATATATATATATATATGAACGTCGAGAGAAGAAAGCGGCGCACCCGACCATTTCTATACATATACATATTATTATAGACGACGACACGTCACTTCACGCGCGCCCTCCTGCTCTCGGTTGTGCATTGTACATTTATATACACGCGTGATAATATATGGACACGCGGGCGTTCGATTTTACACAGTGACTTTCGGATAAAATTCACTCGCGTTATATATTTATATTTCGTACTAATCATCGCCTCGCGGTTGCGGTGGATCGCCACCCCATCGCATGATGTGAGTGTATGCTGCTGCACCGTTAGCCGCCGCACAGACCCCACTACCGCCGACACCGCAGAACTGCAATTACTCCACATATAATAAATAGACGTTGCCTGCAGGGAGTGTGCGGGGTATAATATGTGTGACTGCATCCCTTCGTCGTCCACGAAAAAAAAAATTGTTAGTATCAACTGAGATACCACCAGCGCCGCCGGATAAATTGTATTTTTTTTTATAGCAGATTAATTTTTGAAATTTTTGCGAAAACCAATATTTTTTACGGTGTGCATTTTATCAAGTGTTATTTCATTGCATTTTTTTTTTTTTATTTGCAGATATATAAAAATCAAAGTTGTGCATTGTAGTATACTTATATAAACGTTCAATTATTCTTGTGAAATATCCCTCCCTCCTTTTCGCAGGTATTTTTTTATAACCCTACATGAGAGAGAACATGATGGTCTACTCGTGAAAGACATGCGACGACGGAGGTCACATCTCCTACATTAGAGTTGTTACACCTGCCCTATTTAACAGAGTGCGTATACCATAATATAGCATATATAGGTATCTTTTTCATATTTTAAAACTATTATAATATTATATATAATCAGTGTCACGAAGAGGATTCGTTTTCCAGGGCGTGGGACTATATGAATTTCAAAAATTTTTCTCCGTAAATAATTGGGGTTTCTGAGTAAAATCTAAGTGATGACGTATATACATAGTGCGTAATATACGCGTACGTGATATTGCAATGTATAATGCTTCAAATATGCATCAATGTATTAAGTTAAATTCGTAAGAAACTCATATTTTGGGGAGGGGTAAGTTTCAAATTACAATCCCTCCTACTGGTTTTAACACTGTTAAAACACATACACACTACTTTATCTTTGAAAAAAGATATTATATTATACAGAGTAAACGGACAAATCGGTGAACATAAATCATCACCGCTGGCAAGTGGCCGCTGGGTTCATCGAATTGTGAACATATTTTCTCCGTGTTATATGACTGACACATTCAAACGCATATTCATAGCGAGTTTAACGAAAGTACTTGAACTAACGAAATAACTACACAGAAATAGCTCATATATATCAATGTATAAATATACTAAATAGTTACGTATTATATATATATTTTTTTTTTAACAAATATTAATTATTATTCTGATGTTAAAAATATTCGACTAACGGAGATATTCAATATATATTATAGTTGTGATATAACAAACTTTATTACCATTTCAGTTAGCCTAAAAATAAATGTATGTATGTACCAGTTAGTCAGAGAAAAATCGCTCTACCGTGGTATCGAACTGCGTCGTTTGACCAATACAAAATATGCAAAAATTTTATACACAATTACCGGAATTGCACGTCATTAAATATGGTAAATTGTATACATTTTGATTTTTGTTCACTCCTTTTGATGCGGTATTTCACTGCCTCAAAGTTAGGCTCACGGAGTTCCTATAAAAACCGAATATTTCGTCCATGTTATGGTGAATGGCCATTGGTATAATATATTAATATTTATAGGTATACAATTAGACAACGAAAAAAATGATCAGGTGACCAAACTAAACCAAATCAAAAGGTAAATCATCCCCTGACCTCTCTATAAAAGTGGGATCTTTCTAGAAGACGAGAAACAAAAGTCAACCGAATCAGTGTATAGGACACTCAACATTCTCACAAACCGAATCCTTTTAAATTCCTTAAATATTTGTAATTTACTAACCTTAATTACTATGTGTTATCCTACTCATACACTGCCTCATAAATATATTTTTATTGTTATGTAAATTTACATTTTTATACCGTCCTAAGCTATTACATTTCTCTCGTGATTCACCCTTACGTTGGATCTCGCTATATAGTACAAACATCATAATATTATTGAGTATAAAATATATTGACAAATGAACGACAATAAGGCACAACGCCGAAATCATAAGAAGCAAACGTACTATCACGTTTTCGCAATGCGTTTATGACGTGTATTGAATTCAGATTAACTCGTATAATTCTAACGTATAGGCACATTTTTTAATGTGACGATAAAATAAAAGGTATAAACGATTATAGAATTACACAATTACGGCACAAAGATTCCAGATACATGTCGACCGTATAGGCATTTACTATTTAACCGGAAATAACCTATACTCTCAAGTACACGGTATATGTATATATATTCCCGCCGGAAGAGTCTATTCTATATTTCAACTTCTTGGTTAGGTTAGTTATTACAATTTCTATTACATCGTATGACTCACGTGTTGCTTGTGATTTTTTATATTCTATTTTATAGTACGATTATGATTCACAGAATAGAAACTTTATGATCGATTTCTCTTGACTCTTGGTGTGGACAAATATATCTATACAGTACACCTATATGCAATATACTTTTTTATTGGGTTTTGTTTTTCACGCGCGAACATAATGTAATACCGCATTGTGGATATTATTATTACATGACATCAATAATAGTCAAAGTTTAAATCGAAATTTATTATTTTTAATTTTAACGCTATGATAAGCATGATAGATGTACAGCGCATGAAATACTGTTTTAAAACGCAGACTGCTTGTTAATACGTGCGGCGTATAATATGGTAAGTATCGAAATCATGATCAAGATGAATTGAATGATCGTGACTCATTGTGATTTTAGTGTAATATAATATCAAGTATTACATAAACGAATTTAATATAATATATTGCTATAGACAGAAGCTTATAATTACTGCACTTTAATTTATATTATAATTATGACGGAATTAAAAAATTAATTTTGCGTTTTATGATTATATTAAATCGTTACGTGTTGACGATAGGTCGATATACATAGCCGATAGCCACATAGGTGTATACTGCATATAGTTTATATCTACCGCTTATGTGTAATATGTATATATATATATTACGTACGCAAATTTGAGCAACGAATAATATTATAAATATTGTAGGATAAATTAACAGAAATAAATAAATATAAAATATGTAACATTAACGCAGTAATAATATCAATGAGACAATAATAATTCAAATTGGTTGATGGGTATAATAATCATTATACAGATCATGTTGCAATGCAAATTCAAGTCCTCCGTCACTACATAGTTTCTTTTTTCACCAGCTGGATACTTTTAACAGTACCTCTGAATGTGCAAAACGGACACTATCATTATAGTGATGTGGCTACAGTCGTCTGCGTGATTCGTAATAACAATCACATGTTAAAACTGAAAAGTCAACACGTTTAAATATCATAATATGTCCACTTTTTCCGCGACTTGTTCAATGTTCTTGTACAGTTTAGTGTTGGACCATGTATACATGATATAAGGTTTAGGGTTTATCCAAATTTTCCTTAGAAGCTCAAATCCTGGTCGTTTGGCAGTTAGGTTAGTTATTAGTATTTGGCCATCCGGATTATCTATTATCACACAATCTCGTTCAGCCATTCCCATCTTTTAGAAATTACATCAATATTTTTTCTTGAACTAGCTCTCTTGCGGCTTTTTTTCCACGGTGGATTTCGAGACTTAAGTGGTTAATCTAAATTCAGTAATCCAGCCAGTAATCTGAGCCTACCGACTTGCAGGCCACATATCAAAATATATGCAACGACATACATACATGAGTGTATACCATAATAACGTAATGTGTATATTACAAAATACTGAATGTGTGAATGTAGCTACAGAGAGAACATGTGGTATATGTATGGTCGACTTTAAAAGTGTTTGAATGAGTAATGACTGTATAATGGCGATTGGCGACAAAGAATGGATGTTGACAATGTGCCCAACTATTTGAACAAACCATCGGATCAAATTCTGCCTACATCGTTTTAACTGCCTATAAATATAAGGCGTACATAATATTATAATAATATGATGACGTCTTGTGCACATAATGAGAGTTTTTTCGATAATAATTTAAAATATTAATGTACGTGGTGCAATCTGCTCATATAAACTTAAGATCAAGAATATTACCTATTGTAGCCGTTAAGTCTAATTAAACTACAGTGAATAAAATACCGTAATACCACTGAAATCGTATAATTTACTCGACTATATGTGTTTAAATATTTATACCTACAATATAAACTGCATACTGCACTTAGATATTATATATAGGTACGATGTAAATATTGCAAGGAGTATAATTGTATATTCTTATTTTTCCCGAGTCTTTAGAATTTTTCCTTGAAATTTGCATTTACTTGTTAACTGTAAATAAATAAATATATATTTATTATGTATGGCATATTTGCCCGTTAGGGGTGGTGCGCGATGCGTGGATTAAACCGATATACCTAGCTATATATTATGAACCTATTTATATTAAAAAAAAAAAAAAGATTTAAAGCACACAGCTGCAGCAGAGTTCGGCGAAGATATAAAATTTCACGCTATAAGTATTACTGTATCTACCTATATTGTTTAAACTGGTACGGACGGGTCGACGAAAATAATATAATATATAAGTAAATAAGTTATGACGCTTATCGTTGCGCGAGCCCGCGATCAAGTGACGCGCGATCCGGCACTGCCTATATAAACCGATTAAAAATGCGCTTTTAATAAACTGTGAGAACCGACAGACGCAGAAACGCGCGTTTCTCGATGATTATACGTGTGCCGCGGCGTTTTGGGCGCGAATAATAATATTATAATGCGAGTTCCTTGTACACCAGTTTGACATCTGCTACGATTTACACACGTCGGTGCGGCGGTGGCGGCGGCCCGCTGCTGGCCCGCGTGCTGGCTCGCTGATGTATTATTTAAAGCTCCAAAGCTCCTTCCCGCCGCCCGTCCACCAGCCGATGACACCGCCGCCGCCGCCGCCACCGACGATTTTAATCCGAAGCCCATAACCTGCTGCTACCGTTGCAGGACGATTTTGAGCCGCAGCAACGCCCGCGCGAGATGTTAATATCGACGATATATACCTAGGTGCCCGCGATTGTAGTCCTACCGCGCGGCTACAGTGAAACTTAGCGCGATTTTTTTCCCGGACTTTTTAAAATGTATTTTTGCTTTAATATGCATATTTTCATTATTAATTCATTATAAACAGAACGCGACAAACGCAAGTTCAAAGCCAAACAGTGATTCGCCGCCGTTACCATCCAAACACCGCATGTTATAAAAACATAATAATATAAAGGTACCTCTACAGTCCACGTGGTATATAACATTATAGTGCGTGCATCGCGGTGCATCGTTTTATATATATATTGCATGTAGATTTTAATGACTGTAGATTTATGCAAATATTTCGCGGTGTTTTTTTTTTTTAATACTCTCGACAAAGCATTATAGTTTTTGTCTGTTTATTATATAGTATATACTCGACTATATAACTCTATCACACCATCTATACATATATATACAAGTATAAGTATATACATAGCGGTATATGGTACATCATCTATAGTAATTTTCATATTTGCATAAATATTAAAACTATAGTAATTATTTATTCAGAAAAGTGATTTAATTTCGCTGCTTGACCTGCAGCAACAGAGAAAATAATCGTTTTATTTTTTTTTTTATCGTTTAACCTAAGCCTAGTTATACATAATTATAGAGTATCGATCGGTTACAGCAACTGTGCGAGTATAAGTTGAAGAAAAGAAAATCATGTTTGCAGGTTTAGAGTTATAGCGGTAAACATTTAGTGTTATATTTGAGACATCGCCTCTATTCGTCTGTCGTTACTCTGCCAAAGCACTTTTCATAAATACTTTAAATCTTGTGTTGTATTATATTATATTTATATAGTTATGATTCATCGATTTATAAATATTCAATATTTATTCTGCATTTTTTTTTTTTATTTAGTGTGCATATGTACAATGGGTAATGTCATTTGAAATAATAAGCGCAATAAGAGTATGTATGATTGTATAGATTTGTCATCACACAAAATAATCGAAACGAAAACAATTTTTTTATTTATGGCATAAAATGCGTACCTACATGTAATGTATTTTAGTGGATTTATAAATGTAAGTTGCTATATCAAATTAAAAATAAACAAAATTGTTTTAGAAAACGAGTAGGTTGGTAATGTGAGTTAAAAAATATCGTCTAGAATAACATTGTTTATAATATTTATATATATATATATATCATCTAATTTACTCAGTACGAAATCAGACAATGTTCACGTTTATACACAATTGTGTATAATATAATATGTAAACTCCACCTCGGCCATTGTATCCATATAATATAATGTTATATGTTATACGTGGCCTACGGTCTGCGAAGAACAATGTACAGTATAATAATATTATAGAAAAATATGTGCATCGTGACGAACCTATATTGAACACAAATATGTTGTACACTCGTATATTATATTGCGAACGAACGGAATGAATACGCAAATCGGTCGAGTTTTAATGACGTATATTATATGTTTTCATGAATTCAGAGAATCGCCGCGCGGAGTTCTGCGGGATAATTTTTTAAGCCAAGTCTATATAATATGTGTGCAATTTTTTTCAGATTCGACAAAAAACGAACAGCTGACATAGTTTGTACACACACACACACACACACACACACACACACACATACACACACACACACGTGTGTATATTGTGTATATTTCATTATGTAGGTAAACAGCGTTTATACTTTGCCAAAAACAATTTGGGTCAAGTTTTATAAAAACAAAAAAAAAAATGTATACGTATATGTAGGTACCCTTGATACCTTGATGGTTTGCAGAGTTTAGATTTTATTATGCTATTAAATAGCTAATGTAATTATTTATAGGTGAATGCGAATAAAATTAACTTTGTTTCATATTATAATTTAGTATGGGGAACCTACATGTGCTATTCATTTACATAATCATGATTCATGATACTCGCATTACCGGCTCCTATCGCATTTCCGTTTTAAATAGATACAAGTATTTTCAATAAAATTTAAATCTAAAAACAAATTTACTTAAATTAAGCTGTGTAAAAATGTATGTCTAAGACTACTATATACAATACTGAGACTATACTTTATGTATTTATAATTTGATTTATATGTAGGCGTTATTATTATTTCTTAAAATATGACTTTATCATCAAGGCCATTAACCGTGTATATACTATATATTATAACATACCTACTTAGATAATATTGTAAATTTGAATTAAACAATTTATCTCGTATTGTTTAGCTCAATTTGTAGATATTTATAAATATTAAATAGGTATCATATTAATTCATAAAATGATTTGACTTGGTGTGGTTTTAATTTTTAAATACTCTGCAAGTGTATGCAGGTCCATGGGGTAGCTGCGCATGGTACAATAGTTATTGTTGTGTAGAAAATATGTATATTGTATTTTATTATTATGTATGCACGATTGAAAATTTGATACTACTCTAAAACGAAGTGAAAAACATTTAAGAGGTTTTCAACTTCAAGTGACCTTGTGCTACCCTATCCGCCCTAACCTTAATAAGTGAATGGTCTTTTTCAATGCGATATACCCTCAGTACTTACTACTTCCGGCTACAAAAGTAATCTATACACAATACACATGCTTAGAGCACGTAAAATACTGCAAATTATTTAAAGTAGTTAACCTTTTAATAAATCCAATATTACAAATATACAAACATTGGATTACGTATTATAATTATTTTAATACTTTGATATAGTTCTTTGGACACAGAAAAAATAAAGCAGAAAATAGACAGTCATACACAGTATACTCGTATATAATATATATTAATAATATTTACAAATATATCTGATTAGTATATTTAATATAATAAATTTGTAATATGTTTAAATTGTGTTAAAAATATATTATTTAGTACAGTTAATGAACTGGTTTATATCTATTTTTTATTCTGAATAAAATGAGCAGTTTACTACAATTTCTTCAAAAACAAATGCAAAAATCGTTTTCAAAAATACAATTTTAATTATAAAGTGGCCATATTACGTTTGACAATTAATTTTAAAATATCTTGGTCATTCAAATTGAAAGAACGAATTGATCGATAAATTAACAAATAAAATATAATATTAACAAGTAATAAAAAAAAAAAAAAAAAATGAAAAGGCGTTTTAAAGTTGATCTATATAAACAGCAGAAATAACTATATTTTAAAGTTTTAAATGTTTATAGGTATACGCTGAAACCGGATGGAAAAATAGTTATACTTTATTCTATAAAAATCTGGTTTTGAAATGTCCATTATACTTTCTGCACTTGAACCACTTTTGTTCATAGATAATCAATAAAGTGCACATTGAAGTGTGATGATTTGTGGGTTTATGGGCGTGAAAAACGCGGTTATGGCAAGCTATTATTATGTGGCGTTTCAGTATGGAGGTACTTTAAATAGTTTATATAGAATATGATGTATTTATAAGCATATAGTACTTTCTTAAAAGTTAAATGCGGTATAAAGTCGATTCATAAAGACGAATTTGTGTAAAAGTGTAAAACCAACAAAATCTACATAATTCATAATTATTGTTTACTAGTATGTATGCTGCAGGTAGATTACGACCAAAAACAAAATCATCATTCCACGCTCGCTCGATTTTTTTTCACCGTCATTGATTAAGTGTTTTTTTGCTCACTTTGAATTTCGGTTCAATCATAGGCCGGTACCGCGCATACCTATGTCTGTGATATCTAACGGCATTATGCAACGAGTGATTATTAACAAAATGTATTTTAGATTTTAATTGGTTTTGCAACGACATGTCACATGTAGGCAGTTCTGTTGTATTGTTTTAAAGTGTCTTTTTAGTCAACGCTCGAAACTCATTTTACATTATATTAGTACAAATACAATAAACCGGTAGGTATAACTGAACGAGTATGAAGAAGCATTTACCTGTACTAGGATAAAAAAGTTAACTATAACTAAAAACGAAATGCATGATATAATCACGTTACTCTTTCGCCCTAATACATATTATGGGTTTGATTTTGAAATCGCGTTGATCTCTAGATCCGCTACTGATACGCACACTACAAATTATTCACACGCGTAGACACGTTATTCCAAAACATTTACATCCAAATGTGTGAACGCGCGTACGTAACTATATATAACATACAAGACACATAAAATATAACACTTTAATTGGTCCGACCTCATCCCACTCTTATTATAGGTTCAGGAGACCCGATCCTTTATACCTATGTGGCTATACATATATATATGAATATTCGACCTACAGGCCGAATAATTAGTCTCTGATGCCGTTCGTCTATATACAGAAGATGTGTATCTTCCGATGACAGCTCTTCACACCTTTAGATATAGTAGGTGCCTATATAGTTAATGATGTAAACAGTTACGAGTTTATAATGACCACCCGGGGTAAGTCCGATCGTGTCCGGCTATTGTTTCCCCATCGTGCCCGACCGTTTGCTATAGAATTTCATATGGCGTATTATATATAGTCGCGTTGATAAAAAATAAAAAACAATTTAAATTAATACGCGTCGCGCGGTATATTATGTACACATACGCGGCGGACCTTGCTCGGATCGGCGTGCACATAATATACAACACTCCCGTGGAATGCATAATAATGAACATTTATAATAAACAGAGTCCGAAAAATGTACAATATTATAAGAATATTAATAGCGTGTATAATATTATATAATAAACGCGTATTGACGACACATCAGAATGTTGCTGCAGCGTATAAATCACTTGGTCGTGTAAAACCCTGTGCGGCAGCGGTGGCGTCTTCGCAGTGTCGGCGTCCCGCCCTTTCCGTCATAATAGGCCGAAAACGTCAAGGTAAACACATTCGGATAAACAAGGGAAGAAAACCACATTCGGGGTTTTTTTATTTTCGTCCATAAAAGGGTCCGCGCGGCATAGCCGCGAGTCGTTTAGGACAGTGTATATATATATATATAATATAAACGGATACTGCAGTTAGGTCCCAGCTAGGTACCTGCGTAATATCACGTGTACCTGTACGTTTTTTTTTTCTAAATCGACGCGCTTTGTGGTTTGATTTCATTGTCTGCTGTGCGTTTTGCGCCTCGTCATCCGATCGTCGTCGCGGGAGATGTTTATCTCACGCGCGTTTAGATATTGTAACCGCTGTCGCCGTATCGTGTACACGCATATTATATTATTACGATCTAACATATTATTCATCCAAAACAGATAATAATATATAATACACCCCTGCAAACGTAACGGAAAGGTCCCGCCGCAGCATTGCCGGGGCGCCCACACGCGGAGAAAACATCCTATATTATGTATAGGTACCTCATATACGTACTCCGTTGCAGTGTTTATTTTTATTTGACATTTCGCAGCGCCGTATATTATTATACTATTATTATATAGTCTCTTGCACCTGCGAGGTAAATGCCGCAGGGAATGCGATGGACTCAAACGTCTCGGGGTTTTCGACCGTCATAGCCGACTTCTCGCGGTTAAACACCACGACCAATACACACACGTGTATTATAACAAATATAACATTACGCGCACATAATACCACTGAGTATTATATTGTACATAATATATAATATACTCGATGATAATATACAACATACAAACGCCCACGTCGCCCAACGCTATTCACGATATAAATATAATAATGTACGTATTCTTTTATGTGTGTGTGTGCCGCTGTGTCAAACAACAGACTGACCGGCGCTAAACGTAGATTTCTCTCTCTCTCTCTCTTTCCCTGCCCGTAGATCGTATAATATAGTATATCTGCTATACATATAATATATATAATACGCATTATGTGTACATGACGTATACGAACGTTGTATTGGAATCGCTGCATGTATATGCTGTTAAACGTATTTATAAATCGGGACGAAAAGAATTTCACGCTCACGATAAATCGACACGTATATAGTTGTATAGTAGACAAAAGGTAGGTACAATATAAAGATGCCCATACGAGCGCGTGCAGATGTAACGGCTGCGATCTTTTTAGCGCGAGTTGTTTTTCGTCGGCCTTCGTCTATATTTTTATCCCGAAGCTTAAATATACACTTATCTGCGCTGGCACCCGATTGCAGGGTTTGATTTTTCTGCAAAATAATTCAAGCCACGAATGATAAAAAACACGTAACGGGTGTACCATTCGCGCATTGTGTATATTATATTATAGGCATACACGTTATCTATCGCTTGTTCGTTTCAATTTTTGAAAACGAAAATATGTTCAAAAATTGAAATTTGATTAAAACCGGTTCACGTGTACTGTTTATATTAACCGGTTGGAAGATCGAAATAAAACAGTACATAATATATTAGACAAAAAAAAAACCCACTACGTCCAGACACAGCTATAGTGAGTCATTGATGAATGAGTGAGAGTTTCTCGATTCTTTAACAAATAATTATGTATAGGTATACAAAGTATAATTCACATACGTTTACCGTCTACGTACAATATACCGTGGTATATGCTTACGAGCCTTTCGACGATATACCTATACAGAAATAATACCTTTTTTCAAATACACCATATTATATAATCATACATGTTCACATTTTTTTTAAAAATGTATTCTATCGACTACATTTTGAGCATTTAGGAAACAAATAATAAAATAAGCTGAATGTATATTATATATGATATACCTATATATTTAGTTTTGATAGGAATAAATAATATGAGATATTAAAAAAACAAAAGTTATTAATTTTAAATTAGTTATAAAACTAATACACTATAAAAAATATTTATAAAATTATATGTTTCTTTTATAAGATTTTTTTCTTTTAATTATAAAAATAACAATGTTTAAACTCATATTAAAATAAGCAAGTTTAATTTTTAAATTCGTATGAGTGAAGCAAGGAATAAATATATTGTATTAAAAAAGTAAACATTTCTTAAAAAAATATAAAAAAAATAATTGATAAAAAAATTGAATAAAATATGCGTAATGTTAAGTCATAAATATGTATTTCGTAGTGTCATACTTAAAAGTTTTTATACTAAGAAAAAAAGGCTAGCACATATTATTCAAAAAAAAAATATTATTCGTCAAACCTATTTTCTAAATCAGTGTAATGTCTTTAATGTATAACAGACTAATTAAATATTTATTTATTTTTTTAAATCAATTTATATCAAAATCCACAATTATATTTAACTTCGACTTATTTGAGAGTATGTATATAAAACTGGTTTGGAAATTGACTAGGAAAATTTTTTTCGTTACACTGCTATTTTAGCAGTTAGTCATGTCGGCAGTCGTGTAGAATACAGAGTACATAAAAATACAACGATGATGGGGATCTCTTGCATTTATAAGATCGACATTTTTTTCACCATTCTACCTTCATACAATACTATTTTCAAGCCAACGGAACGGCAGTAAAACAAATACAATATAATTTCAAGCAAAAGAAGGCACAATATATCTAATTATTATTTACAATAGCGGGTAACTATATCGAGAATATACCATTATAATTTATAGCTACTGCGGTGTATATAATATTATATAGGTGTTTATATTATAAATTATAATATACGAAATGGGTACTTTTCTAATAAAAAGAGATGGACAATTTAAAACTGCCATTTTGTTGAGCCCTTGTCTTAATCATAATTTTGATTTTCATTCAATTTTTGTGTTTATGAAAACAGTATTTTGTAGACGAAAATTCTACTACATTTTTGCTTTAAAATTATATTTTTTGAACGGTCTAGTCTTTTTAATTTAATAATACGCATTATTTTTCCGTACAAATTTTAAACGCTAATGCCCTATTATAAATAGTATGAAACTCGTAAGCACCTAGAGGTACAATATGATAGATGGATAAACTACATGGTAATTTTTCTAAACCGTTATGTCGTAAAACTGCAGATATAGGTACTTGTGATTTAATACACATTGACGATGCGATAACAACGAAAATCACGTTGTACCTAAAAGGGAGTCAGGTGATGTCTGCATTTTATACAGGTAGAGGTACTCAATACAGATTTAAATAATGTTATGATATTGCACATTCGTTACCCGGTATCTGGTGAAGTGAACGACGTCCGTTTAGCCGTCACGTTGCCGGCGCTCACGCGTATCTCGACCTCGCCGTCCGGTAGCACGTCGGCGGATACGGTGTCCGCGAAGGCGGCAGACATCATCGACGACACGGCCGCCACGACGGCGACCACGACGGCGGCGACTGCGACTGCGGCGGGTCTGCGGCTCATGCCATCCGGTTGCGCGGCGGACGCGGACACTGCGGCTCCGAAACGGTCGGCCGACGGACGCGGCGGTGGCACGAGCGGATCCTCCCGTGGGAGCGATATAGTGGCCACCGCGAAGAAAATCGGAAGGGTTCCGCGGCGACGACGAACGATAAATGTTTATCAAATGTTACTTCCGATTTGAAGAGCGGAGAGACGGAGACGATCGGGTCGCGTTGGATACGGTTTCGCGTACCAGTCGGAAATGCGGAGAAAAAAAACGATAGCGAAGACAAATCTCGCCGGTAAGACGTGCGCGGCGATTGTGCGCTCGGACACACGTGCGTATGGCGAATGGTTCGTGCGTCGATCGGCCGACTAACGGCGGTGCCGGTGGTGGTGCCGCGCGAACCGAAACCGCCACTCCTGATGTCACTCTTTTGGTCGTCGGCGGCGGCGGCGGCGGCGGCGGCGGCGGCGGCATACACAAGACGTCGTCGTCCCGGCAGACACGCCTACCACCACGCGCCGCTTCTATGTTATACGTGTATATCGTTTATCGTTTATCGTATATACTATTCTGTGCATGATAACACGCATTTCTCCACCGTACCAAACGATAAACCCATAGATATGTTGTTACTGTTTCAGTTGACGCTACTGCGACCGATGCATATCCAGTGGCATGCAAATAACTGCAGCAGTCTGTAGGGCAACCATATTACATTTCCCGACTGACGGTGGTCCATATCAGTAGTCTACGCGTACACAGTAATCTAAACGAATCAAAATTTCTATTTATTTAATTATAATTTTAATGGTACATTTACAACGGTATATTTAGCTATTTTGTCTTAATTTTTTTTTCTGACATGGGTCGCAAACATTTTTTTTAAAAAAATGACGGGTCGTGGATCAAAAAGGCTGAAAACCGCTGGTGTATATAATATATATTTTATTTTTTTGACCTATTATAGAGAATTTAATATTTAAAAATTATTTTTAAATAAGTATGTATAAGTATAAATAATACTCAATTCGTAAACCATTGCGCCAATGGCAGAAGTGACGCCGGGTAAGATCTGAACGGATAGGAACGTAAAATTGACGCAATAATATAAACATAATATTTTATATAATATCTTAAATTGTTAAATTAATATTATATAGTATAATCTGTACTGAATTAATATTAGGAATATTACAGGCCTTGAAACCGAAATTAAAAATACGTTTTTGAACTGGAATTTTTACCGGGACCCTCTTATAGGCTTTTTCGATTTTCTTTGGAACTTAAACCGGAACTGGTATCGATATTTGTTGGTAGAAAATTTTTCAGTTACAATATTATTAGACAGACGTAAATTGCGTCTAACGAAAAGAAAAAATTGTAAATAACACCTAGTATATTTCAGGTATAAATTTTTATGTAGCAAATTACGTTTAATATATTTCAGGTATACATTTCTACGTAGTAAATTGGGCTTATCAGAGATATTATTTTTATGTTAGCTATTTAGAAGATACCACGAGAAAACTACAATATCACTATCCTCCAAAAATGATTTTTTTGCTTGGTTAAAATAAATAAATTAATAAAAATAAAATTTTAGTTTAAATTAATTAATATATGGATGGGTATATTAAGTTTCTAAAAATGTTTTTGTTAGATTAATTATATATAGAGTAAAAACAATAATTTTATAAATTTTTTCATAAATTATTAGGATATTATGCTACCTACATCATTTTCACATATTTAACCCATAAGTCATCATTGGTATTGATAATATCATAACGATTAAAGCGGTAAACGTTTGGCTTTTACACAAATAAATATACAACAGCGTATGAAATAGATACTGATGAATTCAAAGCCGCTTAAATACTATGGGCGCAATTTACTATACTCATTTTAGAAACCAAAAAATGCCGGGCGAAATTTACAATCGCCCATATTATTTAACTATTTTCTTAATTTAGATACTTAACTAATAATTATTAGTTCATTGAATTTGGTTGTAAATGTATAGGCACAATAAGGATTTTTAATTTTCTATTTCTATAATTCATAAAAAGTTCCAGAAAACAATAAAATAACAAAAATAGCAAAAGTTACTAAATTTTTAAAATTTAAATAATAGTTATCATTGCAAATATAAAGTTTGTATTTACTTGAATTGCATAGAATATGCGTATAAAAACAATTAATATGCAGTTAGATTACTGCAGATACAACGATTTTCCTTTTTTCATCAATTGCCTTCTTTAGTCACAAATCACCTAAAAATATTAGAAGGACTTAAGCACCATACACATTTTAGAGGAAGCACTCCTCATTATTATCATACCATATACATTAAATCTGATATCACTATTTATAAAATCAACAATAAAAATATAGTTTTTTTAATACATTTTATATTTTAAATTTTTATAAATGTTTCGGAATTTTTTAGTGCATTATGTACTACAGTTTTTAGTGTATTCAATTCACAGCCTTACTTATAACATTTTATGCAAAACAAATGACTTCTATTTATTAATGAGTACCTAATATTAAAAGAAATGTAGAAGAAACGTAATCACAATATACCTACATTTGATTTCAGCATATTTATTTAAAATATTTATTTTATTATTAGCAGTGACGGACTGAAAAGGGTTTAGCCCACTATTCCAAGTTCATTGGTGGCCTATACATGTGAGTAATTAGGAGACTAAATCACTCCCTCCATTTTTTTTTTATTCTAATTGCGCTTGTGGGCTTTAATATATTATGTACAGTATGTACAATGCATATATTATAAGTTTTGTGGCCCAAATTATCTTTTAAATTTAATATATTGAAGAATAAATTTAAAAGAAAACTAAAAACTACCACGTTGGTCAACTATAAGCACCTAATTATAATATATTATTTTGTTTCTATTTTAGCAGTGCCATCGCGATATACAAATTTTAATGTTCATCATACAAAATTACGAGTATATAACAATAATACGAATACTATCGTAAATTTGTATATTATTACTAGAAGGGTTAAAATGATAAAAAAATGTAATAGCATTTTTGATAATTTTCTCCTTTACAATTGTTGTTTGAAATTTATTTTTGTACGTCCATTACAAACCGAGATATTTACACAAAAGTTATTTGCTATTAATAAAAAAATAATTTTTCTTTAAAAGTTTACACGCTATAGTTTTTATAGCGCAAAAACTATAACTCTTACATGATAATACCACAATACCTTTTTTATAAACAATTAACTCTTCTATAATTTTTGTCTAAAATTTTTTTGACCAACGGCGGTGGCCGCACGGGCTCGATTTGGATTTTTGGATTTATTAATAAATGCATAGCATAAAATCCTCAAAAAGACGTCGATAACGTTTCCAGAAACAAAATATTTTTAATTGTTTTGATGTCCATATTAATAATTAAATATATTTATATACTAAGTGCTGTCTATGAGGGTTTGGTAACGGGCGACGGCTGCCTCCGCATAAAACGTGCAATAAAATATTATATTATTATATATAACATTAAACGAAAAAAAAGTACAAATACCAAATTACAAAAAAATATTACAGATTGTTAGTGACCCAAAACTTATAAGCTGGTACCGGCCCACTGTGTTATAGATAATATAGTGACAGGCCGGTCCAGTTCGCTATTGATTAATAAGACTATCCATACATCTTTCGATGTGATGTGGATAATTGATAAATCTGATAGTTTATCTTGATCCACGACAGTGGAACGTATTCGAGATTTTTAATTATTATTTAAGATTCGGGGTGCTAGCATTAAAATTCAGCATCCTTAGCATCCCGATGATTTGCATCAATATTTAAATTGAAAAAATATAATACTAATATAAAATCTTAATTATACATATGCTGCGTAATATATATCACTCGGAAATTTTTGTAGGTAACTATGTCCTGTATGATTTGCAACTGAGTGTCTGGTGTTTCCAATTTCACCGGTAGACATTATCGTTTGGTTAAGATAATAACATTTTTTTTTTTTTATACAGATACCACTTGCATTACAATATTCACACTTTTAAAGAAGTTATGTAGACGCTTATTTTTACTTCCACTTTTTTTGTTTTATATTTATATGCGTATTTTTATCGTCAATTTTTTTTTTTTATTACACTACCATAATAGGTATAAAAAAATATAAAACGATAATAAAGTATTTGTTTTAACCCTTCTGCAGCCGCTATTATGTCTCTGGCCTTGGTTGGTACAACGCATTTATACTACAACATCAATATCAATACGTATATAACATTAGGTACATTATTATTGCACGTTTATAATACATGTAACGTGTGGTTTTTAGTTTTAACTGATGTGCTTAAATAGTCTTAGTTTCGTAGAAAATCGTTTTAAAATCAATATTCATCTTAAATTTGCATAAGGTGTCATTTACTTTTGCTATACATCAGATGCCAGAAGTAGACTGAAGTAATTGATATATAGTAATAAATTCCTATTGCACGGATCATCACAAAATATATATCGGCATCATAACTGCAGTTGGCCCGTGCCCTGATATTTTCATGCAGTTATATATTTTATACTAAACGTATTTAATTTTAGTACAAAATAAATAATAACCACAATAATAATTTTACCTATACACATACTATCCATAATACAAATATGTAGGTACTTATATTAATATTTGGTCATTATGACGTGAATAAACTTCTGTATGGTTCATTACACATTTTGTATGTTTGTATAGTGGGTAGGTGTGTACCTATATACGTAGAACAGAGGCTCGGGGGCGTATATTTCCAACGTAGAATAATAACCACCCTAGTTCCTGCCTCCCTTAAAAACGATTGGCCACAGGTCGGCCCACTTAAGTAATAAAATAGTTCTGGCGCAATAGCATTGTATTTGACAGTCTGAAATATTTTAACGCCGAAAAAGGAAAAATATGTTTGTTTTTTTTTTTAAAAACTTCAAAGTCTGTCGAAGGTAAATAATTATATAGGGCGATTCACCAAGCATGCTCATTTTCTTTTTTTTCTTTAACTGTGCAGTTAGATATTTAAAATCTGATATTTTGGATTTTTTAAATACACTCAAAGACTGTATTCCTAAGATCTTGAGATTTTTTGTACTACTTAAAGAGTATCCTGTGCAGATATGAACTTCTGTTTTTCAAATGAGAGCTCTATTTTTCTACTTTAAATTATTTGTAAGATAAATATTCTGAAAACGTTGACGTATTAGAAATCAAAATTCGAACGAGTAGGGTTTAAGTTATTTAAATGGTTAGGAAGGTATGGTGGTTATATGGTGATTTAAAAATGTTATTGATTAATATTTATCTATCAACTTTAATAATTTGTAAAAATGATCCCAGCATAAAAATTACTAGATACAATATTGCATATATTTTAAATATTTGTAAAACCATTTTTTAAGGACTATTATCCTTAATATAAATATTTTAATAACTAAGAAACTACTCGTTTAAATTTTGAACTAGGTATTTACATAATTTTTTTTTCCATTAGATAATTTACAAGTAAAAAATAAATATAGTTAGGTATTATGTATACGTATTATAAATATATCAAAAATATTATATTTTAGTCTTTTACTTAAATATTTAATGCATTGAATATTTGCATTTACTAAAAAATATCTTTTCAGATAATTTACAAGCAAAAAATAAACATAGTTAGGTATATATATACGTATTATAAATATATCAAAAATATTATATTTTAGTATTTTACTTAAATATTTAATGCATTGAATATTTGCATTTACTAAAAAATATCTTTTCAGATAGCCAATGCTATGAATCAGAAAAGATATTGGCGTTAATTGTTAAATTTTTAAATTGTGCTATCTCCATAGTGGCATATTAGTCATGTCGTAACTATGGCTGGTTACTCATTCAAGAAATGTACAAAAAAAACCAATATATATAGTATTAGTCATATATTATATTAATATATACTATTGATTTTATAATACTTTACGTCCACGCTAAGTATAATATTAGCTAATTAAATTGAATTAAAAATTCATTTAAAATTTTATTTAGTTGTTTCGTGTTATATAATATATTAAATATGTTAAACATTAGTATTAGAACTAATCGCAAACATTGCGATGTTTCTATAATATAAATGTTTTAATTGTAATACATAAATTTAAATCCATCAACCAGTAAAAGAAATTAATAAATTATTATCGATCATATCATGTACACACGTCGTTTTCCTAGCACTCCTCTTTAACACTTAGATTTTTTCAAATTTTTTGATACAAATGTAATATGTATTATACTTATAAAATCTGTATGATGAAAACCAGAATCCGTACGAGTTTATTTTCAAAAAAAAAAAAAAACAATAGTATGGGGAGCAGCTGAAACGATTCACGAGCCCTTCTACAAAAAAGAACAAATTTTTTCAAAATCCCTTCTATCCAAATAACTTTTTTTAAAAATATTTGGAATTTTACTACAACACTCTTAAAAACTAAAAATAACTTTTTTTATGCAAATAATAGCACGAAATTTGTACGAATTTGTACTAACGCTAGCAACATTTTTATAAAATCGTATCTAGTCGATTAGAACAACTCATGAAGAATCTTGTATTGCATTTTTAACGATGTTCCAATCGCATAGAGGTTGCATTGAATATTAAAATTTACATTTGAAAATTGAAATTTTTCCAAAAATTGCCTATATCGAACCATTACTGCAGTCTTCAATATAGGTACTTAATTACAATGTGTATATTACGCGCAGTATAACGTTTATGTGAACTTCAAAAAAATTAATTTGTAATAAGTATACAATAAGTTAATAAGTATTTGCTACTATATATTTTTAGCAACTTATCACTATTAATCTTATAAAATAATCTTTGTAGTTACGATATGACGATACTTTACGATGTGGTTACAACTTTTCATAAAATATAACGCAAACGTTCTATACGGCTTAGAAAAAACAACGATTTTGTATCCATAAAATGTTGAAATCTTTTTTATTCAATTATTAATACCGCTGCAGTATTAATAATATAGTTACCGCACATGTTAACTGCAAATGATATAAATACAAATATATATATATATAAGTACATATTTTTACACAATAATTTTAATTTTCCCGTGACGACTAACTAATAAATTACAATATTATTCTCACCACCATCAAAGACGCACAGTAATGTACTTACACGCTGTACAATACGATCGTATAACTTAAGGCTTAAAATATAATTGTAATATATGTTTATTGCACTATGCCAATTTAAAAGTTGCCAACAAATTAAAAGGCATTATGTAAAATTTAAAACATGGCATATAAATATATCATGAAACATGGCTTTCTCTATGTATTATATTATAAAAAAATATTCCGTCATGAATCATAATGGCACACTAAAACAATAATATTTTATTCGTGTTTACACCGGAGATTAATTTTAACTGGAACAGTATATAATATTATTAAGATTTTGGTATGTAAAACTGTTAATAGGTATTAAACATTTAATTAATTTGTTTTAAAGTAAATAACGTAATCATTTTCAATTTTCATATAATTTATCGTTACACGTTAAATAAATATTAAATATTACTTGAGCACATTCATTGGCAAGATTCATATTTATCACGCAAAATAAAAATATTAATCTCACTAAAAATAAAAAATATATTTTTTTATACCTACAAAATTCGTTTGATTTTTTAGCCCTGACATTTATATATGCATTATTAGTATGTAGATAAGTAGATAATAATTTACCAAGAAACATATTTTGCACCTTTTGCAAAATGTATACGGTTTTTGCTCAATATATATATATATATATGTAAATTGTATATATATATATATATTTTATTATGTTTATATGATCTGACAATTTTTTTAACAAATCCATCCATTGTCCGGATAATTATATATTTATATCTTCAGTACAATATTCCAGGAAGTATAATATATTTTGTATTTGAAGTTTATTGTTCGGACGCGAAATTATACCCACTCTTCAAAATTTTTTATACATAGAAACATTTTTGTCGTTTAAAATTTAAGAAACGTATTTTAAACATAAAGCATATTATTATATTTGCAGTATCTACATATTAAATGCACTACAAACTTGATACAATATTACAATTTACAACACTATTGTATGCTAATATTTTAACCACACATTACCTGTTAAAATTATAGAAAACCTTGATTTAATGTCAGTAGGCTGCTGGTGTGTATCAATAATATATATATATATATCTTTTATATCAATATTATTTAAAATAATTTCATAACTAATTTAATTCAAATATTCTAAATATAAATGTGATGATTCAATTAAATTTAATATAATGGTAAATTAGATCAAATTAGATATTTTAACGAAGAATAACGATTTTAGTTATTTTGTTGTAATTTAAAAATATTATTCGTGGGTACCTGAAATCTTTAGAGTAGATGTATTATTGTATTTTATACACAAAATTAGGTAAAGACATTTTCAAATGCAATTTTTTTGACAAAAATTAGTTACAAATGTCTAATATACATAGTAAAATAAATTACTTTAATAGCTATTAATATCATAAAATTACTCATAGTAATATAGGCTCATAATAATACAGTTCTTCTTCGCTCAAAATCGTTTTTCGTATTCAATGATTTCATATCATTGAATTCCAATTTAACACATCCATTATACAGTAACCCACATGACACCTATTGTCCACCAGAGCGTGATACCCACTTGTCCTCCTTTTTTAAAATGTGATTATTTTGGTACTAGACATAACAATAACGTAATTTTATTTATTTTTATAACATACTTAATAATTTTGTATAATATATTCAACATTTAGAGTAATTTAATTTTTCTATTACAGTGAATTAGTGTATCGTCAAATTTGAACGTAAGAGTATTATTTAGTGCACCACATCCACTTAGACTTTTTATGATTTAAATTTGAAGCAAGTTGTGAGTATTTAAACAGGGTAATTAACATTTACAAAAACATACAATTTTAAAATGCTCATAAAGTTAATTAAACTGTTTAACTTATTTAACTTCATTAAACTATTGTTTTAAAACTAGAATCAAAAAAAAAATCCTCAGTGTAATAAGTGGTGCCCTAATTTCTAAACAATATTCTTACCATTAAATTAAAAAAACAAGTCGAATATTAAAAAAAAAAACAGCAAAATGGATTATTCTGAACTTAAACTTCGCTATGTTATACGTGCTATGATATTGTCTGGAGACAACACATGCATCCTCTAAAATAATCAGTGGTTTGCTAGAAGTGCTTTTCGATATTTTAATTTTGAAGCGTCATGAGTGTTTTAAAATTCTATTATTATTGATACGCTTATAGCTCACTTCAAAATTAAAATATTGAAAAAAAACATTTCTAACAAACTACAAAATATGTTGTTATCTACTTTAAGTTTGATAATAGGTAAATTCACTCTCATATTAAAACTAAATGATAACCGTTTTTCGTAAATTTATATGTAACGCACTTGTAAGTCGGTGGCAACACATGCAGGCGAAACGTCCTCTTAAGTGGTAGGTAATATATGACAATTTTCAGTATATTAAAATATATTCATCTAACTTTCTTTTTTTGGTTTACATGCCATGAGTACATTTTATCATTTTCACCAAATCTCTTCAAAATTCCTCATCATCCGCATCTTCAATTTTCGTTGTTCCCAGAACTTTCAAATCTTTATTCACTCTATAAAACCATTGCTGACGACAATCATCTTCTTGTCCTCTTTTCATTGAGCTTATTGATTAATACTTTATATGTATTGACTTATTATTTGCCAGCCATACATGGTCAACCCATCCAATCTTTTAACTTTCAGACATTTTGGTGTGTTTGGTTTATTGAAAACTCTTTCGATGTTTTAATTTGTCTTGCTTTCATCACTTACTGACCATTTGTTTAGTGTGGGTCCATATATCTACCTAAATATTTTCCTCTTAAATATAGGAGTTTAAGTTCACCGTCTTTCGTTAATGCCGAGGTCACAGACATCAATAAGGCATAGAGCGTAAGCTGTAGACGAGAATATAGGATATATCTAAAGCGTAATTTTAGTTTTTCTTAATATTAACCTTGATGACAGTATACTTCTCATTTCGTGTGGATATCCTTTATTTTTAAGTAATATCTCGTAGGTATTCCAGAGGATTAATTTGGATGAAAATGAAAGATTCAATAAATAAAGTAAGTAAATAAATTATTTACATACAATTATATTCAACATTCTGTCATAAAATGTGTGTTGCTGTGTACTGATACCACTATAAGTTATAAAAACAACCAGTACCTAGTATACCATTCAATAACTTGTCCATTTCCCGTTGAAGTCATCCAGGCACTGATGCAATTCCTTAGGGTACCTCTTAAATATATAATATAAGCCCATACATGTTGAAAATTCAAATTATAGTTAACTATTGAATTTTTTTACTAGCAATTGCTAATATGCCTGACATAAATCAAGTGTACATAACAAAGTCGTATCATGAAACAAATTTATTAAATCACTAACCCTAGGTATTCAATATCCATCGTCTTCTAAAAATGTATTCAACGTAACTGTGTGTGGTGATTACTACATAATCGTATAATATCATCAGCTTTGAGCACTTCAGTACAACAGCCAATATAGGAGTAACCCAATCACTAGCTTTTACTGGTATTAATAAACCTGCTGCCATTCATCTGTCTAATTCTTTACTCCCACTATCTTTTATGAGAAAGGTTTGATTGAATGATTCTAGACTTACAGAATATATTGTTCTAGCATTGTTTTTTTTTAGTCTAACGTTTGAAACAATCTAAACCTTCTATAAAAATTGACGAGTTTTTTAGTATAACATTCTCAGTCGTTGATGAATTAAGTCTTAACTTTTTAGTAAATTCTTTAATTCATTTAACCAATTTCTGTCTAATATGGGAGGACCCCCATCTCTCGCTATATACAAACTTATAGTTTTATCAATATTTTTATCTTATTCTACTCTACAGTTCCCAATTTCTTATTGTATGACTTTAAACTAATATTCGTTTTTTTAAAACACTCGACATACCCTATTTAAAACTTCCAAAATTTTAGATATTTAAAGTTCCTTTACTGGGAAGATTCTTCTTTCTATGAATTATGCATTTTTTTCTCTTATCGCATTCACCTATTGTTCTAAATTTATTTAAGCAGATTAAGAAACAAAAAATATTTAAAATTAAAAAAAAAATTTTTTTTAATATAACAAAGTTGATTTTGTATTAACTTGAAACTCAATTATCTTATCATTTATATCTAACTTAAAACAAAAAGTTTAATTGAATTTAAACGTTCTTAAGATGACCAATTTTTAAACAATTAAAATATGTTTATGCCATAATGTAATATCCTGTAGGTATTCAGGAAGATTTTAACCTCCGATTAATATTTGAAATCCTCGGCTTGTTCAAATCAGTATTTTCCTGAGATTTTGTATAACATTCGGCTTTTTCTTAACGATCGTATATTTTGTTTTATCTTCATTAATTCGAAGTGTCGTTTTTTAATATTTACTAATAATTTTAAAGTAATTGTTAACTTTGCTTTGGATTAACCAAGAATTATAATAGTATCAACAGTATACGTGCCATAAACTAATAGTGTATCGTTTACTATCACGTCCATTTCCCTCTATTGTTTCGTGTTTCTAAAATTAATTTTTTCAAGGGCAAGTATAAAAGGGTATAAGATAGCGCATCCCTTTGTCTTGGACCATTCTTAACATCAAACTGTCTTGAAGTTTCTCCTAAGTAATACACATTAAAGAAAACGTCAGAATTACAATTTCCAATTAGTCTAACAAATTTGCTGAAAATGAGAAACCAAAATGTTCAACTGTTATCCATGGTTGATTCCTGTCAATATTATCATAAGTCTGCTTAAAGTCGATAAATATCATATATACGTCTTTGTCATAGTCGTAATATTTTTTCAAGGTTTGACGTATACTAATAAATACGATCACCGGACATCTTTCCTTATCAGAAATCACATTGGCTTTATTGTAAGGCAATAATTTAACTTATTATTAGTATGTATATGCATCAGTATTATAATCAAAGACAATTTAATTTTTTTTATTACTAATAAGTAGAGTGCAGATTTCAATGCAAATTGCATTTTTTTCTAAATGTTCTAAATTTTAGGATCTAAAACAATGCTATCCAATCACAAAATCCGTTTCATATATCAACAAATTAAAAAATGAAAATTTGTATTTTGCATTTTTAGGTTTTTAAGGCATTTTTATTATTTTTACATCCTTTATTGTGGTGTTATCAGAAAATTTGATAAAATTTATTTTTATTTCCTCCTAAAAGAAAAATAAATCATATTTTTATTTTAAAAATGTATTATGGATAACACCAGTTAAATACGACATCGGCTATAATAAAGATAAAATGATAAGCTATTTATTAAAGTCTTAATGTAATTATATTGTACTATTGCGTATGGCCTCATCTGTAACTGATTCCCGAGTGACTTTTATAGTTTTGTTCTGTGCAGTCAATTTATCGATTATTTTAATAGTAAAAATTTTAAATAAATCATATTTTAGGGCATTTTTTTATAAGTGCATTTAATTGTATTTTTTTAAGGAATTTTCTTGTTTTTTAGAGAATTTAAATTCACACTCTAGTAATAAGCATAGGCGTGTTCAGACTTTGGTGGTCAAGGGGGCATAACAAATTTTTAAATTGTGTTACCTATTTTTTTTTAGACATCAATGTTTTTAAACTCGCAATAATAACAACATTTTTTTTTAATTATAATTGAAAAGTATAACCATCAGCGTGTCATAACAAAAAAATTACATTTAAAATTAAAATAAAAACACATTTTACATGGGTAATCTAAAAAATAAGAAACTGTCGATAAAAATTAAGTGCTTATAAATCCATTTTCCTCTTATAATATGGTTTAAATAAGTACTTTAAAAGACTCAATGACGTCATGGAAGTTTATACTTCTTACCAATTCTCGCTCAATATTGATGGTTAATAAACTATTCAGGTAATCTTGATTCATAATTAGAAACACCACCACCACCAGAATGACCAATTACAAAATCTAAACTACTAAGCAATAAGCAAAGCTTTAATTTTCTATAAAAAAAAGTGGGCATAACAATTTTTTATTTTAATTAAATTTTTCCTTTTAATACTAACAAATGTAATAAGAATAGTTCTTATTTTTAAGTATTCTGATAGGTTAGATTATTTATTATAAAATAATTAAAATTTGTAGTGATCAACGATTGTGCAAGATTTTTTTGAAAGTATTTAATGCATATAAAAAAAAAAAAAAAATGTGCCTATGTATTTTTATTGTTTTTTATCTGCTGATTTAACAACTTATGAGGAATCTTGTATTAAATTTTCAAGAAATTTGACCCAAAAAAATTTTTTATCAGTAGGTATTAAAGAAAAAAATTTGAAAAAATCAAAAATTTCTTAGGTTTAAAAATTGCCAAAATATTTTTAAATTTTTTTGGTGTATAGAAAATGGTAATCTAAACGTTTTGTGAACATTTCAAACATCTTAAATTATTCCTTTTTGAATTATACCAAAATAAGAAAATCGTTTCAGGAAAAAATGGGTGAATATCCAAGTCTAATTTCAAACACTCATGAAAAATAACATTGACATTCCGGTAATTTTATTTTTATAGAAAAGTAAAAAAATTTATAGAAATCCTTCTGTTGAATTTTGAAACATTAAATTTGTAGATTTAAATAGAAACATTTTTAATGAATTTCCTAATAAAATAAAACTGCAAAACTTCATGATTTTTATGTATTTTCTCAAAATTTCAACTTTATAAAAAACTATTAGAGACTTACGCTCGACTTTTTTTTTTAATTTTCACTTACAACAAGTTATGAAGAACATTGTATTACATTTTCAAGTTTTTTGACCTACTGAAAAAATATTTATCGGCAATAATAAAAAAAAATAAAAATGCAGAAAATTTATTATGTTTATAAATAGCTTAAAAAAAGTCAAAATATTTTAAAAATTTTATGATGTATAAAAAATGTTTATAAAAACATTCAGTTAAAATTTTATGTATTTACAGTCATTATTTCTTTTGTTACATTTAAAAATAAAAATAAATTTTATTAAAAATTTGTTTTGCAAAAAAATGCCTGTTTTTACTTTTGACCCCCCCCCCCCAAAAAAAAAAAAAAAAAAAAAAATACCAACTAGATTCACTTTCCTATCAGAAAAGATGCTAATGAAAAAAATTGAAGCACTTTTACTGCACTAAAACATGATAACAGGTACAAAAAACAAAATAAAAAAAACATATAATATCATAAAATCAATACATTCATTCCTCTGTTTAGAATCTAAAACAATTATTATTTATATAATAAATTCATCAGTATAATTGAATTAACAATATTGTTTTTTTATAGTATAGCAGTTACATCTATTTAAAGTGTTTTACGATATATATTTTATTTTTTTAATTGATATAATATTAAATAAAATTTGTATACAATAATAATTTCAGTAAAATTAAATAAACATTATAATTTATAAAATTTAATAAAATAACAGTTAAGGAGGCAAATTATGTAAATGAAAAATAATAAATATTGGCTAAAACATAATATTTCATAAACTACAAATATATATATATATGATTTAGATATTGAAGTAATATCAGATAAACTAGTAAAAATAGTTTTAGGAATATAATAAGAATAAAATGACAAATTAAATATGAGATATTGGTATTTTTTTTTTACATAACTGAACACCTATTAAAATATTGAGATGTTAACTAATTAAATGATGACAGATAATAAAAATAAAAAATATACATAAAATATATAAAATGTGTAATATAACTATATATAATACATAACCACACATACAAACCTCAGTATAGTTTTTTTTTAGTTCATTGTTTTAATAAATTCGATTGCTGCACAAAACTGTATCCACCAATAACGTTCTTCGCCTTCCATACGATCATCATAAAAGCTATTTATATACTGTACAGTTGATAATAACGAAGGAGGATTCGCCTAAAGGAGACAGAAGATACCAAATATTTTTAAAAATACTTAGGTATTAATTAATAATTATAACTGTAAATACTTTAATAAGAACATAAACAAGGACTGGCACTATATCATCGGCAGCTGGATGCATATTGCAATGTTCACCAGCCATTGACATCAGATTTAAAAGGGTTCTAGTGCACCGAAAAACACATTGCAATTTATCTTTTGGTGTTTTGTATGCTGAAATCGCTGAAATCTCAGCTTGAGCAGAAGGCCAAGGGCATTCAAAATGAAATTTCTAAAACAATTCATTGTATTTTTATTTTCACTAATTGTTTTTAAAAATTAATGACTACATACTTTGGGAATACGTAAATCATTGTGTGTAGGTAATAAATTCTTGGACAAATTAGACATATGTTCTCGTAAAACCCTAAAATGACATAACAGAACATTGTTTAATATTTACTGAATAGTAACAATAAAACAATAAATTTTTCTTACTGATCTCTATAAAAATCTGCATCGCCATTAGGATACATTGCTAATGTGTATACTCTACTAATAATTGCACGTTCAATTGCCAATTTTGCATCATCAATTTGATCAAAACTAGCACCTATTAGAATTGATAAAAAGAGTAGGTATTACAATATTAACAATAAAATCATTATGAAGTTTAATATTAAGTGAGTTTGTATAATAATACATAATCAGGAACAAGTAAAAAAGTGATTTTATAGTTTATTAGACTAGAGAAATTTATTACTTTTCCAAATATTGTTACGTTTCATTTTAATTTCAAATGTCGACATAAATCTATTTAGATGTTGATTTTTCTCGTCAGCTAACTTGCTTTGTTCAAATTCATCAATAAACTCCAAAATCAATTGATTGTTTTGTTCTAAAAATATCTGCACACATTTCGTAATCAAAAACTGATGGCACACTTGACGATCACATTTGATTTGTTCCAACAGTCTTAAGGCAAATTCATAAAAGTAAAAAACAATTATACACATTCAAAAATAAAGAATTTAATGTTTAAGTACCTGTTTAACTGGGCTATACTAGTTAATAATGTTTTTCTACATTTCACAAGATATGTAATATAGGGTGCTCTGGATTTATAGTCCTCTTTTAATGCAACAATTAATTTTTGACAACTGATAAACAATATTTAAAGTAGAAAGTACTATAAATTAAAATAAGTGCATTTTTAAAATGTTATTTTCTGCTATGTCTTACCTGTGTGTATCAAACATCTTCATACACCTAATTGTTTCATGAAGTCTAGCAGATATAAAATGATCGTTAAGATTAGTAGCTTCTGCCAATTGGTATTGTAACAAACCAACAACTTCATTATCCTTATCCCGCCACGTATTCAACTATTTAAAACAATTTATTTTTACAATTATTTATTATTTCAATTTAAATCAAAAGTATAAGCTAATGTATTATGTATTTATTTTTTAATACTAATACAATTTTACCATGGGTTTAGACTCTGTTTCATTACACCAAGGTACATATTGTATGTCAACAGTACTCAACACAAGTCGCAATTTTTTTTTTGCATCATCAAATGAGTATTTTTCAAAATCAATGTTTTGGCTTAACTCTAACATAGAGTCTTCATCATTCTTTGTGGTTCCTGATTTTTGACTAGAATTCTTTTCATTCGTATTCAATATATTGCTGGGTTTTTTACGGTACTTGGCTAATATGTCTTCAGAAGACTCTGTTTGATAGTGAATACAATTTAAAATATAGTTAATAAAACTAATAAATATTTGATAAGAAAAAAATTTAATCATACAATAGATAGTTAAAACTAAAATAATAAACGAACCATTGAGAAGATTTTCAGATAAATTGTTATTCAACATTAATTCATTTCCACTACTATTACTACAGCTTTGTAATGAATCATAGCTATAAATAATAACAATATCAGTACTCGCATTCTAGTATATTCTATTCTAATATATTTTCAAATTTACCTTAATTCATCGTTTCTGTACCATTTTCCTCGACGATTTTTAAAAGAAATTTTGAAGATTTTAAAAAACCCTTTTTTATTTATACTATCGTCATCATATCCTTCTCTATCACCACGCTCTGCTGTCTTATCAAAACTTATACTTTTTGTGATTACATTTCCATTATTTCCCATTTTTGTATTAATTGGCACTGTATTAGTATTAGTTTTCATTGTTACAACTGAACCATTCATTAACATAGATTTGGGTTTAGCTCCTAGACTGCTGCCACTGCTACTACTAGTAGATGCTAAACTACAGGAACTCATATGCAAGCCCATATTCGTATCACCATCATCAACTGAAGCCTATGTACAGTAATCAAAGAATTAGTATCTTTAATCTAACATAAACAATTTTTAAAATATGATTTACTTCTTGACTAAATGATGGTTGTGGTCTATGAGATAGTTTGGGTAGCCCAGTAGGTGTTTGTTCACTAAAAGTGGACACCATAGAAAATGCAGACCTAGATACATTTAACCCTGTTTCGATTCTAGTTGATGGGACATCATCAGGGGAACCGATAAATTTGTTAGTATTTGATTCAGCACTACTGTCTGACACTTTTCGTCTCTGCACTTTATTGTTAAATGACGAAGCATTTTCCGATCGCAAAATACTCTCTTGTTGTATTTCTACTATAGGTCTAAATACATTTGGTGCTAGAAATAAATATTAAAATTAATTTAATAAAATATAATAGTAAATTTGAAAATAAAATAATAAATATAAATGTATAATAAATGAGTTAAAAAGGATTAAACAAAATAAACATTTAAACTTAAACTTACAGTAATGATAATTTGAAGAATCATCAGTTCCATCCATATCACCACGGCTTTCTAACTCATATCTTAACATATCGTCAGATCTAAAATTACCATCAAACATGTTAAATTTTAATATCACTATAATTACTAATGTACTATATCATAAAATAAAAATACATCTTAACCAGCTCTATAATCTTTACCTTGCAACACTAGCTGTATCGTCAGTATCAACTTCAGCCAATCTATCAGTGTCAGAAGCAAAAACATCAGTACTCCAGGCTTCAGAAGCAGTTTCGTTAATATCCAATATCTAATTTTAATTATTTTATAGTTAGTAAACAAGTTACACCAGAAAACATTTAAAATAGATAAAAACTGTTAACTTGTTGATTATTTGGAATAACTTGTGATTGTGGTGGTGGTGGTGGTGGAAGTTGAACACTAATTTGAGATCTATCAGATTGATCGAGTATTTCATTATCACTTGCTAAGACATCCATGCTCCACGTGTCTGATACCATGGATGATGTTGTTTCATCACGCCCCATCCCTTAATATTTGTAAATGTAAAATACCATCAAAATTGTAATTTAATATTTATTATTTAATATTCTCTCAAACCAAATATTTGACAAAATAATTTTTTAGTAATTTTTATTTAGTTTTATAAAAATTACTGATAGCACTTCCATAAAAGATACTACTTAATTGAATTATTATGATGTTTGACATAGTCATATATTAATTTATATTTTAATTAATACCAAGATCATAGGAGCTTTTTTTTTTATAGAATATATTTCTGTTTTATGTAAAAGTTATGGCTTATCACTTTGAATATTTGTAATTTATATTGCAACTTCAACAAAATATCATACTTATAAAATAATTAAAACATATTTAAGTACTCATTAAAAATATGTTTACCTTGCATCTTGGATTTTATTTCAAATTTGCCAAATTTATCATCTAGATCAAATTTACATTGTTTAGCTGATGGGTTTATACGAGCTGATGGTGTTGGAGGACCATTAGCTACATCTTCATTTTCTGTAACTTGTGATGACGGTGTATCACGTCCTAATTAATTAAACAATAATTATAACTTAACATTTTTTTAAATGAAAACAAACAAAATTAACCTGATATATTTGGTGTTCCTCGTCCTGATACATTTGCAGAAATCATGTCTGATAAATTATCATTTTGATCCTGGTCAAGTTCCACAGATGAAGGAACACTATGGGTTGATGCAGCCTCTGAGACAACTTCTAAATAATCACTAGTATTTCCAGTGTCCACTTTTAGACAAAATGTAAAAAAAAAAAAAAAAATATAAATAGTTAGTTGTTATAAAATAAATGCTATTTCCAACTACAGTTATTGTATTTATATCACTGAAAACTGTTGATTTATTATTATTTATTCATTCTTACCAATTGAACCTTCATGGGATACAGAATGTAGAGGTTTTTCTTTTTTCTTTACAATTTCATATAGTTTATTGTTTTGCTCGCCATTTTCTTCGAGGTTTGATTTTTCAATTTCTAAAACCTTATGCTCAGGTAACAAGCCAATGCCGGAATTCAGTGTATTCTCAAATGGAACAATAAGGACTTTTTGATCAAAATCTTTTTTTAATTTGTCATCATCATCATTAAGACCTTCTGAATTAGAAAAATTTAAAATATTTGTATTTGGTAAAACTTTTCCAAAAGACGAAGCAGCTAAAATATGAAATAATATTTATTTATTCACCAATAATAATAATGATTTATACAACTTAAAAATATCAAATAATATTGATTTATTCACTAATGGCTATGATAATGAGTAGTAGTTTATAATAAGAAAATACGATAATACTAATAAGTATGATAAAAGTATTACCAAGAAAATAAAATAAGAGTGATTATTATATTTCAAAGAGAAAAGCTAACCTTGGCATTTAATACCCTGTATTTAATTTATTTGTATGTATATAGAAAGTATATTAATTTATTTAAATATGCAAATATAATTTTTTTTTTTTTTTTAGAATTAATTTGTTCTTTACTGAGAATTTTCAGTTCTGCATATATCTACGGTAAGGTATATAGCATAATATGTATACACAAAATAAAAAAAAAAAGTGTAAAATAGATTTCTTACCAGTTTTACTAAGGATCCCTAGCTTTTTCTGTTCGGTGGGTAATTGAAATTTATCATTTGAATTATTATCAGGCCACATTATTGGCATATTCATCAATAAACCAGCCAATTCTTTTTTATCTGACTCGCTTAATGTTCCATCATTGGAAACCACATTTAAAAAATTTACCTAAAAATGCAAATTTTATGTACTTATAGTAATAGTTTATTTGAAATACTTACAAAAGTTTGAAGTTCCTCCTCGGTAAATAATGCAACGGATCGAATTAAGTTTTCCAACTTAACATTAGAATTAAAGGTTAGATTTTCATCATTCAAAGAATTTCGTGATGATGTTTTTAATAAAGCTTCCATTAAGCTAGAAATGCAATCCTTATTGAAATGTTGGTACAAATCTTGAACTTTATTATCAATTGGTTCATATTTGTACATAGCCAACACTTGAATTATATTAGCTACTTGAATAAGATTATAACGTGCGATTTGAGTAATATCAGCATCAGTAATTCCATATGGTTCAGGGTTTACAATTGCTGGACAAATAAAATATGTAAAAACCAGATTTACACAAATACCGTAAATCTATAATAAAATACATTAGCAATTATACATCAAAGTTAAATAATAAAATATACAATATAAATATAATACTTGTTTTTCTGTCAAAGTACTTCCAGTAGTTAATAACGTATGAATTTGCCTCACAAGCCAACACACAGAACTTGGAAAACAATAAAGACTTTCATTGAGGCTATTAATAAATTTTGAAGCAATTGCTACCAGTTGTTCTACAATAGATTTTCTATAGTTTTGTAGTTTTAAATTATATTCTGAACTTTCTTCACGATTGCACGTTCGAAGATGAGAAAATCTAAAATTTTTAAGTTAATATACTTAATATGAAAAAAAAAAAATTTTAAAAACAATTTTAAGCACTTAATTTTATTTTAAAAATTAAATTATAACAAATAATTATGATTTCATATACCTACCTATTAAAATAGGTTTATATACTATTTTATAATTAATAGAAAAGCAGTGGTAAAGCGTCATAGAAGACAAAGAGACAATGTCTACCTGTTTAGAATAAGGACAAACAATTTTAAATTTTAAATTTAATAAAATATTTATTTTACAAATTTGAATGTCATAATATTATATATTAAATAGGTATACATTTCAATATTTATCTAAATTTTTTTTTTTTGTAATATCATAGTATTTTTAAAATAGATTAGTTGCAGACTGCATCAATTAGGTGATGGTGACGGCATGACGGTCATTCCAGTAAACATCCAAATACGGTATAAAATTAAATATGCGTTGCGACGTCTTGTATTTTTGGGCACTGCGAGTGGTGGGAATTGAAAAATGTATGGAGGTTATCGTCGCGCTTTGTGACAATCTTGCTGTTTATATTTTTCAATAATCACCGGTATCACGGTTTTTATTGCATGATTAATTATTTATTATACTAATTAATCAATTAATTAATTAATTTTATTATCTAATTCATTGATTCCCAATCTTTGTAATATTCAATGTTTGCCTCACACTTCATATGAACCTTTATTATTATATTTAAACCTTGATACTTTTAAAGTCAGAAGGGTAAAACATGATATTTGTTTTATATATAAACTATTAAATGACTATATTTACTGTCCAAACCTACTATCAAATTTATCATTTCTAGTTCCTGGTCATAAGACTAGAAGGACAGATTCTTTTTATGTGCCATTCCAGCAAACTTATATGATAAGAATGCCCCTCCTTTAATTAGATCCATGAAAAATGTAAATAATTTTAATATCAATATTTTTATTTGTAATTCCATGATTTATTTTAATTTATATCTTAATAATGTAATCACTTAACATATTATACCTTTGGAACAACCATTATATATATACTATTTTTATGTTCCACATTTTTCATTGTAATTAGGCTCACCTGTTTAATTTCACAAATAAATATTACACAACTAATAATTTTTTTTTTTTTATCATTTTAAAAATAAAATATAAATCAATTGTATAATTAATAATATTATTTTTATTTATTTGAATATAATTTTATAAATATTTTTATATTAAATATTATGAGTAAAATTAATTTAATAAGAAATTTGAAATTGTTTTTTTCTCACCAAGTCCATATCTGAAAGGATCGTTATTTCATCATTACTATATTCCCCATACAGTATCTAAATTCCCCTCAGTTAGGAACCACTGATCTAAATAATATAATATTGTCATTTGTCATTATGACTAATGATTTAATTAATGATGAAATAGTAAATTACTCATAAGAAAAAAAATATAAAATAAAAATTTAAAAACAGTGTTCCTTTTTTGTTAGTTAAAACATTTTTTTTTTTTTGTACAATTAGTTTAAGAAAGTATATCACGGTTTCAAATATATTTTATTTTGTTTCTAATTTTTGAAGATAAATTTTTAATGTAAAGACAAAATAAAATAGAAGGGGGCCTAGGGGGCGATTTTTTTTCAACGTCTCCTCAACCTAAAGTCTACTCATGCCATGCCATTGCAGAAAAAAAAATATTATAATTAAATCTGAGATAATAAGACTTTATGAAATTAATTATTATATAGATTGTTAGTAGACTTTTTACTGTAATTAATTATAGAATAATTATATTATATTGCAATATTTTTAATCTGAAAATAACTAAAATCTATATTTTTTGTTTAAATACCCAAATTTGTCAAAATGTAGACACAATCCTTTATACGCAAATAAATCATGTTTTATATTGCTGGTAAAAAAAAAAAACTGGACAGTGAAAATGCTAAATAATTTAATTGAAAAAATTATTATTATAGTGAATAGAATAAATCTATGGTTTTCTTTTTTTGGTAACTTTTAAGTTTAATGTAGATATCTTACAGAATACTAGGTTTTTGAAATTTACAAGTAAATTAAATTCTAACAATTTAATGTAAATATAATTGGTTTATAAATAAAGTTGATAATTTATTTACCTTAGTTGAGCTTTATCCGGATCAATATCAAGGTATTTTTCCTCGTCTTTTAACAACTGCATAATAGGGTCATGAAAGGCTGCAGTCAAAAATAATTTTGCAGAAAATAAACTTCCATGGAATGCTGAATACAATCTTGAAAAAGCACATGATCCATGACTTAATACCCTAAAATATTTAAGCATTTATTTTCAATTTTCATCATAATACACACATTATAAAATTGTATATATTTTATTTTATCAAGAATACAAACCTGCGAGGGTTATCTGCAGGTATCAATTGTAACACAGCTAAATGTCTGAGTAATTTTAATATTAAAACATTGTCCTCGGCCATCAAGCAAGATCCAAACACCCCAGATAAAGTACAATTGACAACCTCTGGCATTTTAATTGTAAATAATCTGTCTCCAGCAGCTAAACAGCTTGCTAATAATTTTGGATTTTTACGCAATTTTTGCACAAGAACACCAAATCCTTGTCCATTCTATAAACAAAAGATATTAATCAATTTGTTTATTTATTGTATAAATATAGACTTACATTATAGCCAATTGATTCATGCACTTCAACAAAATGTGCATCGTCCAAGTGTTGAGCGATATCACAACAATCAGCAGGTGTACAATCTGGATTTGACAAGACTAATTTGTTGAGATTTATTCGCTGTTGAGTTGTTATCCACGCTTCTTGGGCCAATCTATTCGATATACTGGCTACCTGTTAGTAAAAATATGTTTTAATTAAAAATCAAAAAGTTGTTCATGATAGGTCAGTTACATGATTTAATAAAATGTAACAACAAAACATTATACAATGAAAATTATAATTTGGCAAGAGTGAATTTTTACCAACACTACAGTAATTTAAAAAATGTTTACCTGTTCGTTCAATGTTTGCAAATTATTCAACTCGTATTGAGTAAAGAGTCTTTCTTGTCGCATATGTGTAGCCAATTCCATTAGATCTTGCAATAACGTTTGATCTTCCATAATTGCTCCGGTTTTCTATTCACAAAACGAAAACACATACATAATTAATTAATGTCAATGGTCAACAACTTATTCTATGGAGAGCCATGATTAGCTTTGGTATACCAAAGAAATGTATTGATTGATATGGCCAAACTGTGCAATGCTAAGACAGTATTTAAAGTAAAATTTCTAGAAGAACTATCGTCGGAATTCGAAGAGGCAATACCCTGTCTCCGACATTATTTAATATAGATTTAAAGGTCATAAGAGAATTAAACCAAAAACAAAAAATGGAGATAGTTGGTAAAGAATTGATATTAGCGTACGCAGACAATATAGTTATATTAGGTAACACCGGACAAGAAATTACCCAAACTGTATCTGAATTGTTGGAAGCTAGAATAAAAATTGGGCTGTATGTAAATCAGGAGAAGACTAAATTTATGGTTCTCTCTAGGAGCAATAAAAATCAGTTCAACTTACAAGTGGATAATTTAACCTTTGAAAAAGTGGAAAATTTCAAAAACCTAGGAGTGAACCATAAATAGTAAAAATTACATACATCGAGGAATACGTGAAAGAATAGCTAATGTAAATCAGTGCTATCATGGTATAAGCTACTGAAGTCTAAATTACTATTAAGAAAGTCAAAAACTTTGATCTATACAAACTATCCGAGAATTTGGTATATGCATGTGAAATATGGTCTTCAATGAAAAGTGATAACAGATTGGCAATGTTTGAAAGGTACATAGAAATATTTTTGACCCAATATACAATATTGAGTTAGGAACATTTGAAAGAAGGAAAAATGACAACCTATACAGACCATATGAAAAACCCAATATTTTATCATTTATAAAAATTAAGAGAATGGAATGGTTTGGGCATGTATGGAGAGCTGATAATATAAGAAATGTACTAACGGAGACCATACATAAGAAAAGACCAATAAGCAGACCATGAACGAGATGGAATGATGCGGTAGAGAATGATACCAAAATGTTGAGAAGAAATGTGTCAGTGATCTGGCATTGAACAGAGAAAGATGTAGAGAATTGCTTGTGGCAGCACAAGTTCTACATGGATCGTTAAGCTAAAAGAAGAGGATTAAAGGACTTTATCATAAATGGTGGTTAGGTTAGGTTAGGTTAGGCTGGTGATCTTGTGTTTGAAACTTTGATTCGACAAGACATAATCGCAAATAGCACGATCACAATAGGATTGTTGAAGGGAGAAGATTGATTAAAACATTTTAGTAATTATTTTAAACTACAAAACATCAAACATATGTGTATGTTTAGTGTTGTTTTACTTGATTTATAGTTATTATAATAATTAATAATAATTATTACTTCTCTGGTCACGAACTGTAGACGATTAAAACATTATTATTTTACAACAACAGGCATCCAATAATAATCATTCCGGTCAATCGAAAAACACTCATGAAAATAATAATAATAATAATAAATAATTGGTCCCGATGTTGTTCAAAAAACGATTCTTCTTCGGCTTACGGTTTGCACTACATGACAGATAGGGATCGTTTTCGATTTAACACTGCGATTTTCAGAAATGCAAAACGAAAATTTGTAGTCAAATCCAACAAATCGGGCGAATAAAATGTAAAACCAGACGATAACGAAGTCGTTCGAGTGCGACTCTGACGAGTGATGATGTTTCACGGTACTGATAACGAAGAATGAAAAAAATCAAACGCGCTCAGAGCGAAAGCGACGGAAAACGCGATACAATGGTTTTAGATTCGAAAGTTTGAAACGTTTCCTTCCAAAGTTCCACAGGCTATGTCCGCGGGCGCAGCAGCTAAGACTTGCTAGAGCTACTGCCCAACGCAGGACGCAGAATGCAGATAACGCGCGATACGAATGTTATTGTTGTTAGACGGACGATTGTGTATTATATAGTACAATAATTGTCATACGCACAGAGTTGTAAAAATAATGAATGGACTACGCGTCGCGCCATCTACATACGGTCGTCCGTACTAAAGCGGACGGGGAATATCTGAAAACGGCGCGGACGCGTCAATTATATAATAAATGCGTAATGGTCTATAAAAAAAAAAAAAATAGTGTACAGATGTGGTGATATCTTTAAAAAAAAATGTTCGGCAGGAAGGTCGTAAGACATTTGAAAGTTTACACGAATTTTGGGTTGAAGTCATAGGAGTTTTTCGTCATTCGTCTAGTTTTTTTTTTTTATAATTATGTCTTTTAACGTGTTTGAAACTCGACATGAATTTATTGAAATACTTTTGATGCAAGTGAGTGTACCACATTTGAACACAAAATGTTTTTAAACCACAGTACGTATTTCAAACGACAATGCGATCTAGTCGATAAAATATTAAACAAATACGTACACCATTAATTGTGCATCACGTGAAAAATGAAATGGAGAATTGTAAAGAGTACTAAACACATTTTCGCCAAAAATGTCATTTCCATACCTGGGCAATAGACAATAGACTATCGATATAGGTAATACACACTGTTGCCGTCTTTGAAAATTTTAATTACCGACGCCATCAAAGCCAAAATAAATTTTTTCGAGTGGGAGGGGCCGAGGGGTTGATCTCTTAACCGACCCTCTCTAGGTAAACGCCATTGAAATAGAGAAGCGTCGAATTTGGGATGAAATAATTGAGCGAATGTAAGTTCCCACACGGAAAAAAATTCTAACAAATACTAATTTCCTTCTCATTTTAAAAGAACTGACAACTTAAACGTAGTTGGTGTGGTTAAAATTTTGTTCGTTTCTGAATGAACGTTTTTTCTTGCACAAAAAAAATCTAATCCAATAATTATAATTAAATTCAGTTCATAATTTATACAATATTTATAATTATTTAGGTATATTATGTAGTCAACATATTATACGTGCCTATATAAAATAATAATAATAACCAAGCCTATGGATTTTTATTTATTCATTTATTCAATAAATTTCAATTTATGAAACAAATTCTAAATTCAAACTTTTAAATTCTTATCGTGTCAGAACTTACAATATATGTAACCGCTTACTTGGTATGTTTCGTGTGGGAATTTACTAAACCCCAAAAAAATCCACCAAATTACCGTCCACCACCCACCTCATAAATCGAAACCCTTAATGAAACGTAATCGATTCTCTCCATTTTTCTATTCAATAATATCTAAACATAGATGTGTGTGTGTTCTGCGTAGACTATATTATAATTGTAGAGTAAAAATATGAAACGCACAGTGTTTTGGCAATAATTTACTTCGGACTTTGGTATTTAAATGGAGAAAATATTGTCAGATCGATCATTTTTAAGGGGTTTGGTATAGGCAATATTAACGCATCTTAAAATTTAAATATTATTTCAATGTAATTTGCAAGTGATCTCATATCTGTACCAATTAAATGTGTTACATGAATACAAAATTAAATAGGATAATTCACCAAACATTTTCACCCCCATTTTTTTTTTAATCATGAGTTTATTCAAATTCTGATTTTGTAATTTTTAATATTATACTCAAAGCCTATTTTTTTTAAGTTCTTCAATTTTTTTGTACTGCTTAAGGAGTATCCTATAGGGTGATACAAACTTCGGTTTTTCAAATAAGAACCCCCTTATTCTACTTTAAATTATTTAATGGATATTTTTTTGAAAATTTTGATGTAACTAATTCAAATTTGAACGAGTAGTTTCTTAGTTATTAAAATGTTTGTACTAAACTAATAAGGATACCTAATACCATTCCTGTAATAAGTATACATTAAAATGTCAGTCAAGTATTTATAAATACCTATAATTTTCATCATAATCGAGTCAATCAAATCATAGGTATGTGTCATGTAACAATTAATATTATCATTATTTGTATTATTATATTTCATCTTCACTCAGTTATGTATATTTAATGACTACATAATATAATTGGTGAATAATATTTAGACTTAATTTTATTTTAATTGTCGAGTTATAATTAGTTGTTTTAAATAAGTAGATAATAAAAAAAAAGTTGGAAGTGGTTTGAGTATAGAATTTTTGATGTAAACGTGCAGTACACTCAATATATTTAGAGGAAGGGGGTTGAATATTTGCTACCATTTATCAGTGACCACAATGTACAATTATTATAATTATTGGAATTTTCAATAAGATATTAATAACTAATGTAATTAATAATAATTGTGGTTGAAAATTAAAATTTATTCATTTATCAGTTTACAGTTACTTTTATCACAAGATCTAGTGAAGGGGTGGGTTTGCACTACTTAATATAATACTTTCATTCAAACTGCCTCTGTAACAAGCTTTGCAACATCTAACCCTTTAAAATTAAACTGGTTTAGTTAGATGCAGCAGAGTTAATTTTATAAACATTTTAATAAACTAAAACATGATAAGTAGTTTAATTTTTTTTATTAATTATTAAATAAATATAATTTTTTACTAATATGTTAGAATTAATAAAACATTTATAAACATTTTTAACACTTTATCAATATATATCGTACTCTTAATTTAGGATTTCACGAAACATCACTATATATTTGTTTACAGCTTAGGTCTCTTTCTTTTTCTGAAAATAAACACAGTAAGTAAATATTAGATATTGATAATTTAAATGATTTATAATACAACTAACAAGTTATAATAACTTATATTGATACAATTGCAAGTTAAAATTGTATTTGTAATTTTGATTATTAAAAATATATACTATAAAGAATAAGCATGTTAGTTTATACAATTTCTAAAAAAATATAGAAAAATGAAAGAACTATAAAATGTTAGAATGCTATGTATTTTAATTTTAAAATAAAAAATAGTTAATACTGTTAAGGTCATTGTTAAAAAAATGTAATAACAATAAGATAGTTCTAAGTAAATTTTTAAATCAGGTAGAGTTTTACTATATTAATCATAATCATTATTTCTAGTTAAATGGATAAATTACCATACAACTTGTATTTTCTAAATATAAATACCTTCTTTGTGACGAGATAATTTTTTCTTTGTCTTAATTAATATTCGATGACCAAGACAATCAGCAATTTCCAAATAACATTTACTTCGACAACACTTTTTACAAAGTTTATACTCACATTTTAAGCCCTTGATAAATATAAAATGAATAATAGTTCAAAAACAAAAATATATTTAATTATGGATAGCCATAATTTTAAAGTGTACTTAAATAAGTGGAAATACCTTTGGATTTCGACATTTAGAACATAATTCTTCAAGTATTCTTTGACACCTGATTTCTTTGTTTTTTAATTTACTTAACTGTTTTAATTTTTTTTTTGACAATTTCAATAGATCACTGCAGTCTTCATCATCAATACCTCTCTTTAGATTCTATTTGAATTAAATAATTTTTTTAAAGGAAATTAATATAATATAATACCTTATTTAACAATAGAATCTCTTACTTCTTTTTCGTCGGTTTTTGATTTATTTATTTCTTTGTTAGTTTCAAGTTCAACTAAATTACTTTTTTGTAGTACACGGACCATCGGTTGACACAACCAAGGCGGCAAAGTTAAGTTATAATCTAAAACTATATTAGAAAACTGCTAGGATGTAATTCGTTTACAAAATTTAAGAGGCATAATTAGCATACCATTTTGATTGTTGTTCCATGGTAATTGGCCCATGTGATATGGTAAATACTTCACTTTTAATTGCATAATGGCATTTCTAAAATCATTACGGTTTTGACCTTTTGCTAATATATCTCTAATTGATTCATTTTCAGGGAGACTGAATCTGACATTACAAAATATGAATTAATTAAAACTGCATTATATTTTAAAACAATATTCTATTCACATACATGTGGTAGCAGAGTTTAAATAAGTGACCTCTTGTATTTGAAAGTGGACAAGGATATTGTTGGCTAAGATCTAAGTACTCAAGTGCTGGTTCCCAAACAGGAGGCGATTGATTGTCAAAAATGTATGGATTATGAAGATGTCCTTCAGCAGACATAACCCCTTCACACAAAGTTTCATTTAAACACCTTTCTATATCTTGATATATAAGAATATTGCCATTAGCTAAGACAGGAATTGTTACATTTTCCCTAAAAAATAAATATAATAATTTAATTATTAAGCTTTTCATCAAGTGAAACATTTTTTATCGACATTTATAGAAAAAAAAAAAACTCAGAGACATTCTAACTTTTTTGGTAGCTAAAGATTCCAAACAGTTATTTTAATAAATATTTCAAAATTTTAATAAATGTTTATATTTTTTTTACAGTTCCTAATTATTTTAAAAAGTACTGAGCATTTTCAATTTTGACCTCTACGAAACACTAACTAAATAGTATTTGCTACCAAAACCTATATCAAAGTTAATGGTCAGAGCATTTTTTATACTAGAAAGTGTCATTAAACACAAAAAAAAAAAATAAAAATAAAAATAGTACACATTGTTTTAGAATAAATACATCCATTGCTTCAAATCTATGACTTGTAAAATTTGATATAAAATTCAAATTTTAATTTCAATTTTAATCTTAAAATTGATTGAAAAAAAAATATGTTTACATCGAAATATATATTTATTTTTATTCTTTAAAAACCTTTGTACCCTATTTCTATATAGAAAAACATGCTAAGAAACATAACTCAACTAAATATGCATAAATTGAATGAAAATATGAAAAAATATAAATGAATATCCATACATGACAATTATTCTCATAATAGTCATTACTAATTTAAAATAAGTATAAATATTAAAAATATAAATCTCTAAAAGGGGGAATAAATTATAATAGTTACATTTTATTTTGGATTTTTTTAACTTACTTTACAGCTTTTATTTGACTCCAATCAGCTATTCCTGTCAATCGTCCTTTTTGATCTCTTGTCCGACCATGAACTGATAACATTTGACAACCAGCTTCTTCTAACATTTTAGCATATGAAATAGTTTTTGATACATCTTCAAAAATACGTATTTTACATGATACTGATACTTTAAGATTGTCTCGCAATGTTTTAACTGAAATTCAAACATGTTTAAATACTAACAACATATTTTGAATTTAATTAGGTTGAATATTGAGCATATCAATGTTATATTATATTATTATTAATAAGTAAAAATAATAGAACCCAACTTACTAATTTCAAATATAAGTTTCCATTCATCTTGAAGAAAAGAACCATAAAATCCACGCTTAGCAATGGCTTGTGGACAACCCAAGTTTAGATCTATTACATCACAACTATCTTCAATTAATTTCCCAGCTTCTAGTATTACTTTTGGATCATTACCACAAAACTAATAAAAACAAATAGGGAATATTCGCAAAAATTTAACTTAAGCACAAACCATTTCTGCATGTGTCATTGTTCTATATTATATAATGACAATGTATGACATAGAATTTTGCAGAACTATTTTTTTTGTTTGTTTTATTATTAGAGTTAATTGACCTATATTATACTAAAATGATAAATAATTAAAGAGCATTATCTGTGTTTGTACATTGGCTTTTAGGATATGTTAATTTTTAAATTAGTTATATGATCATTTTTTATTGTAATATTTTACATAATATCTACTCATAGTTATCTCAAAAATTTAAATATTGTAAAAAACCAACGTACAAACTTGAAAATATTCTTTCATTTAAGTTTGATGAAAGGTTAATCTACTTTAATAGCAAATAATACAAAAGTCATTATGCCGAATACAAATTTGCTTTGTTGTACAATTATGTTATAAGTTGGAGGCAACGCATTCAGAGTGGTCCTTATGATAATATTGAATAAACATTATATAATGTTTTTATAGTTGTACCTGAACAACTAAAGGTCGGTCTTCAGGACAAGTAGTAAAAAATTCTTTACGATATTTACGATCTTGAACAAAATTCTGACTGTGTAACATAGGTGCGAAACATAATTGAGCACCATGTTTACGTGATAACATCCGCCAAGGTAGTTCGCTCTGTTCAACCATAGGGGCAAGTATATACTTTGGTTTTCCAAGGCTTTCCCATACATTTTCTTTTGACTCCATATTTTCAATTAATTATATCTAAAAATTAATTTAACTATAAAATAATTTGATTAAAAACTAAATAATTGAATAACAATATTAAAACCTCAAAAGATACAAACAATTTACTGTCTTGTATTTTCTGTTCTACTTTACCCATACAAAGTCATTAAATACTAAATAGTAGTATCTGAAAAATTATTTTATTTTTATTTAATCCAAGAAAATGTAGGTATACCTACAATATTTATTATATTTATTGTACATTAATAAAATGCACCAATAGCAATAAATTTTTATTATTCATTAATGTATATGTATAAATAAATTATTGAACATTTTATTTTAATTAAAACCTATCAACCCAGCATAGGACGTGCAATAAAACATTCTTTATAAATGTAAATATGTACCTAATCGAACATAGACATATTTATTAAAATTTCAATAAATACTGTAATCCATATAATCCAAAATAAATTTAAACCATAACTTACAAGGACACCATTTTTAATGCAAAAATAAATAAACACAATATTTGATAATACAATATTATATTTATATGGTATTTATGTATCGAAAACAAAATTATGGGTATATATTATAAATTATTTGACTTTTAAAATGTTAAAATAGGAAACTATTAGGTATGTTTAAAAGACATATAAGTGGTAAAAATTCTAACCATAAGAAAAATATACATAAATACTACAAATAATACTTTTATGTAAAATTTAAATCATGGTTAAACATACCAATGTATAATAAAAGTACAATAAAAAAGTATGATTTTAGATGTTATAATATAATTCCATGGGGAAAAATTTCAAGTCCACTAATGCATTTTTATCAAATAAATAGAAAACGAATCAAATTTATTACATAATAGTAGGATTGACTTTTATCTTTCTCATTAATTGATATTGAAAAGTAGAATTGGGAAAGAATCTATAGAAGTATTTTTTATTTAGGTAATGAAATAAAATATGACTGAAAGTTGAATGTAATAAATACATTTGAATGCTTTGGACTATAATTATCACAAATTCGTAATTACATAAAATACTGTTTAACCCTTTCTTCCTTTCCATACAAGGCTACAACTTTTGTATATAGAAAAACATATTAGGTTATTGATATATTATTACACTGTTATTAGTTATTACTATTAAGACTATAAATTACAATATTATGATATCGATAAATTTTAAATAAAAATGTTCTTAGTATAGTTTTAAAAATACAAAACAGACATAATTAGATATATTACTCTCTTAAACTCTCTTTAGATTTTAAATTAAGATAAATAGACTTACAGTGGACTTTTCCATTTTTTTTTTTAACAATTATATTAGATAATTGTAAGCATATTGTAGGGAATGATATTAAATCGAACATATTATAACAACAACTTATGATTTTCCAATAAAATATAACCATTGTACAATGAATAATGATATACCTTGAAAAAATATACATAATTTTTCACAAATTTCACAGACACATTATTTGCTAATAAAATTTAAAACTAAACCATGACAATTCAAACATTTGGTTTTCACAAAAGTTTTTTTTTTATAAATAATAGTTTTCTAAATATATTAAAATTTTAAATGAATTTATAAAAATGAAAAAGTATTAAAATATTAATATAGTACAACAAGAAAGGACAACTTATAGTAGGTACCTATGTATCACTAATATTATAATACGGCATGCTCGGTAATCAGTTTTTATTTCGTCATCACGAAAAGTAAACAATTATTATTGGTTTAAATGGGTTGCTATTATTTATTGGGATTTTTTAAAACACCGACCACACGTCACAATAAAAAATATATTGGTAGTCAATAGACGTAAAGGGAGGGTTATCAGTTTGTGTTGAAAATTTGTATAATAATGATATAATATATATAAACTATATAGGTAGGTACCTACTTCAGTTATATAGATAAGTGTATAAAATAAAAAAAACGCTTAAATCTAAATTTTTTTTAACACGATTTTTCGAGGTTTACTCCTCCTCAGTCCTCTTTAATTTGTACATTTACGTGTATATGTACAATATCAATGACATGTATACTACATGGTTCTTAAGCTAAAATGCCGCAAGCCCCCCAAAAAAAATTAAAAACGAGATTAAGCCAAATTAAAAAATCAGCTCAATTAGGTGAATATGCAACGAGTCTTCAAAATATTGCTCAACAAAAACTTAATTTTCACTTATGAGTTATGAAACAAGTTTTTATAACTTACATCAATAATAATAAAATCAATGTAAAAATTAAGATAAGTTATAACGATTTATTTTTATTTAATTGCATTTTTCGTGTAAACGTACACATGAAAGCACATATCATATTGTAAGAAGTATAATGTCCGAGGTATTAAGATTTTAAGGAAATGCAAAATATAAAAACACGTTTTTTTTCTCAAAAGTATTCTTTAGTGACTTATGGCATTTTAGCTTAACAGAGCAGTATAGTTTTCGTTAAATCAAACAGGTTAACATATTACACATGACACACCATATACTATGGGCCATAAACGAGAGAGCTTTCTGCACAACGCATGACATTTGACAGAAAAATCGGTGAACGGACACCACTACAGTCGTTAATTCGTCCGTAAATCATCGGAGACCCGAGATAAGTCGTTTCAGACCAGACACAGTTATAAGGTAGTAAAATTATATAATATCATTGTTTACATTTTTGATTACCAAACATCACCGTTGTTCATAAAACACTTTATCGGTCCATTATCCTACGATAAAAATGAAATGCGAATTGCGCGCGTACAACACGTCACGCGGGTCTCAAGGAAGAAAGGGGTGGATATGGAAAACCCGCACACGAATAAATCAAGCGCTTTTAGAAGTGTTGTGCGGGGAGGAAGACGACGGCGGCGGCGGCGGCGGCGGCGACGACGACAGCCAACTGCACGGCCTGGTCTGCGGGTAACGATTTTTCAATTGCGGCGTCGACGGGTTGGACAGCCCCGACTCGTGAATCGGCGACAGGTTGGACGACGACTTCGAGTGTTTTATCTGCCCGTTCCCGCCGCCAGCCTTGCGCCGTTTGGCTTTCAAGGGCTGTTGCTCGACGAACGCCAACACCTGGCCCAACTCTTTGAGCGTGATCTTTTGCATTTGACGGTGGCCGGCTACGTGTGGCAGGGCCGGCAGCGAGCCAGAGTTGAACGATTTCCACTCGTCGACGACCAACGACAACTGACCACTGTCGGCGGGTATGACCCGGTTCCGGCGAACCGCGAACGGCGACGGCGGAACCTTGACGTGGTGGGCGGCTGCGGCGGCGACGGCGGTCCGACCAAATACCGGCTCGGGTTTCTGGAAGCAGCAGCAGAACCCTTTCCGGCGTTTGCCCAACACGAAGAACCGCGCGCCGTCGCCCCGGATCCTGTTCTTCTCCAGACAGTACCGGCACTTTGGCTGTGCGCTCTGCTGTTCGCGGTCCTCCGGTATCGTCCGGTCCAAGTCCTTCGGGTGCAGCAGTCTACTGGCACCATTGCGACTGTACGACTCAACCGTCTCGACGGTCACGTCATCGTGGCCAGCGCCGTCCGGGTTGTTCCGACTTTCGCCGTTAAGGTTCGAGTGGATGCCGCACGACGGCCGTTTGTGCCGGCCCGTGGTCACCGCACCGTAACAGCACGCGGACGCGTATACTTTGGCCATGGTGGACTTCCGACCCGCGGGGTTCTTGCAGGAGCCCGAAGCCATCGCGGCGTGTTTGTCGGACAGGGACGACGACGACGTCAACGCAGCCGCGCCGTTCCTGGAATCGAACTCTGGATACCGTCTGTAGTTCCGGATGTACTCGTACGTGGTGATGCCCAGCGCGGATATGTACACGTGGAACACGCACAGGTGCAGCAGCAGCACCATGGCGACCAGGGCCAGGGCGCACTGGGCGGATGCGACGGCCACGAACACGTTCCGGTCCACAGAAAGTCTGCTGACGCTGAACAACTGGTTCACCTGGATGGTTTGGTTGCTGCCCAACACGGGCCGCAGATAGTGTTCGACGTGTACCGGGTCCGCGTTATAGATGACCAGCTCAGCGGACGACACCAGCACGATCACCAAGCACGCAAGCACGGCCGACACGACGCTCACGATGAACGCCACGTAGTTTCTAGCGCCGATACAGTGGTTCAGCCACTTGCAGTGGTGGTCAAACTTCTCCACGCACTTATTGCACGATCCGCAGTGCTTGGTCCGGTGGCCGGACGTGTATATATTGCACAGGTGACACTTGCCGTTTTCGATAACGTGCGCGTGTTTGGTCTTGTCTAGCTCGGGGACGGGCTTCCGCGGCAATTCCCTGTCGTCTCTGAGGGCACGGAGCTGCGGGTCCGCGGGGTCGATGAGCAGCGCGGCCACGTGCGACACGACGTGCAAGAAGAACAGGCTGCCCAGCACGAACAGCGCGACTGGGTAGACGTCGGGCCCGAGGCCGGGCAACAGGACGCCGAACGAACAGGCGCCGAACATGGCCAGCACCAGCCAACCGGCCACTTGCTGCGGGTGCCACGGCATCTGCAGCCCGTGGACCCGCCGCTGTTTCCTCCTTGTTTCGCTGTGGCACAGTGTCATGGTCAGCTGCGCATCGCACGATCCCGACCCACAGCGGCGACACCAGCACGAGCACCACCACAACAAATGGCGGCGTGTAATACGATTCCGATCGGCGTGTTAACGTTGTCAATCGAGTCGGCGTACGGTGACGCGGTAACGTAAACAGTGGCGACGACAAAAGACACGGGACGGATGACGCATGGCGGACATCGACGAACGACGGCGGGACGATTGGTACTGACGAGGGAGACGCGACGACGGTTGGTGGGGCGCAAAAACGACGGAGGAATGTGCGCGCCGACACCACGGCGGAGCCACCCGCCACCCACCCGCGTGTAAAGGCGCGTTAGCGGTTCCCCCTTCGAGCGTGCCGCGTCACGCCATATCGATTAGTTTACAGTCACCCTCGCGCTTCCACACCGCGTTAACTGCCGCCACCGACGAGAACCGAAGGTTTCATTCGAACGCCGTCTCGTTATGACGCGTTCGCAGACTAATTTTACTGCTGCACATGTCTCACAACCTACTCCGAAAACCCAATTTCTGTCCGTGAATAAACAATCAATCAACGACGATCGGTAGACGGTGTAAGTATATCGTGCCGTATTACGCTCGCTTAGACGTCCGAGGAATAAAGAGAAGAATAAAAAAAATTTAAAACGCCATTTCAGCTGTCTCGCGAGAGTATAATAGTGCAGTGGCGCGCCATCGGTGTACTACTTTCGACGTGGACGATATTAATAAATTACACACGACGTCGAACAAAACTTGCGAAGTGTACAGGAAACGAGTGTCGACGACTTCCTGACACCCGACAGACAGAATACAAAAAAGACCTACAATATTTTATTTGGCTTTTGCAAATCAAGTCATCGATATAACATTTAACCCACATAAATCTCGTACATACAATAATACTTAATGGGTTATAGGTCAGTTTTAATAAGACATTCAGTTCGTAAAAATGTTACGGACGTCGGGGTGTCAGACACACAGCTTGATTACGAATATTATACAGCGCATTTATACTTTACAATAAATATCGCGTGTTCTAATGAAAATTAAACACAAAAAATTATTAATAATTATAAAATAATTATTTTTAATACTAACCGATAAATAAAAATTAAATTGGAAAATATTCTAGTCGTTTTAAATTTATTATTTATCATCTTGGACCTGCAACTTTTAGAGAAAAGGTCTTCCCCGATTTTACGAGATATTTATGGTTTAAACACTTGGATCTAATTCGGTAGGTATTTTTAAGTTCAAAGTACCTACTGCTTTACTGAGAGAAAGACATAATTTGCATACAGCCTGTGTAGACATTTAATCATTATAAATATTATCCCGTTTTGATCACCTTCATGCTTAATTATTATCTGCATTATACAGATACATAATACTTAATATACCTAACTTTAAATTATATTATTTTATATTATTATAAATGACAGTATGATACCTATAATAATTGAAGAGTATTAATTGTTAATCTTAAGAGCAACATATTAATTAAATATATCACGGGTTTTAAGATATATTATTCAGTTTTATGTTTTTATAAATAGTATAATAAATTTATCTGTAGTTTGTAAATCACTCTACAATCGAACTATATAAAATACAAAAATAGTAAGTAAAAATATAATTTCGACATTTTATTTAACTTAATTTAAATTAATTACACTGAGCTACTGAAGTACAATTGTATTAGCTAATAGAGTAATAAAAACTAAATTGCCATTAGTTTACCTACATAACAAAAACTTCAAGATAAATAAAAAATGTTAAAATTGTTCTTTGTGTTCATTGGTGTTGATACAATTTTTAAAAACTATTTATATTATGAATTATAACTTATGGATAAATAAAATATACAAAATGTTTCATATTTTAACATACATACCAACAATAAAAGCAAACAGTCCATGAATCTTCTGAAAACATTAATTTGAAATAATAAAGAATAACTTTTAAGTAATAATAAATATAACATATATAAATGTTTTAAAGAAACTTAATAAGCGAACAATATTTATATAATTTCTTTACATAACAAAACTTTCACGTTTTATTTACTAAGCATTAAGTATTAAATACACGGTTACATACTACGTGAATATGAAGTTTCGAGTTCATATAATCGTATCTGATAAGCGATAACAATGATAAACTGATAACAGAAACTTATTTAAAACCAGGGGTTCAAAACATGCTAATTACTTAAACATTTAAATGATTATAAATTATAATTTAAGGCATTATATTATGAAGCTGGTACTACAGCACAACTATGATATACATTTTTTCCAATAATAAACCAAACTGATATAGCAATATAAGTACTAAATTATTTAAGTTTTTTCTTATCATTAATTTTCTCTTATCAATTCTTATTTGTTCTATGATATTTCGTGTCATATTGACATATTGTAATAATGTAGAATTACAGAACAATAGATAAAATTTTAGATCATATTACTATTATTATTATTATTATTATTATTACAATACATTAAATACAGTTGCGTAAATAGGGGTTGTTCTGAAGGGGGAGGGGATAGACATTTTTTATGTACAAAATATTACATTTCCAATATATTGTCGAGTACATTAGTAACTGGAAATATTATTTTATAAAATATCAAAAGCTCTGGGAGGGATCTATCCATCTCATTCAGCCCTTAATAACGCACCTGATTATATATTAACAAGTGTTGTATGAGCCAACGTGTTTTGGTGGAATACACAATTAAATTAAAATATAATAATAATAATACTGTCAAATAGACAGTATCATATTTATAATATAAGTCAATGAAGCAAATGAGCTGGGACAGCAGTTTGTAAATAATATTTAAGAACGCGAGCACCGCGGTAAAGGGGCAATGCGGGTTTTCTATCGAGACACTAGTGTGTATAGAGTTTCATAGAGACCCGTGTTTTATATGTTTGTTTGTTGAATATAATAAAATTCATTTTCAGTGCAGGTTATTATATTATTATTGAGTAGCCACAACACGTTAGCTTTACTCCGAGTCTGATCTGTAACCGATTGATTTATGGTCTTTGAAGGCGAGGTCTAAACGGTGAAGTGGTCATACCGACATTTTGAGAACAATTCTGTAACCGGTTGATTCATGGTCGTTTGAGTTCTCAAAATTAGGTAGAAGTGTACCATCGAAAGATAAGTATACGACACAAGATTCCTTACAAGTTATTCTTACAGCAATTGAAGTTTATAAAAAATTCAGTAAATTTAAATTGCAAATGTTAACGAAATTTATCAGACATCTCATATCGCATAGGCGGAAATCGAGGAGGAATTAGGGGGCTTAGCCCCCAAATACCCTATAAGCCCCATAAAAACAGACAACTTTTTAATTGTGTGGGATCGAATCCCTACTACGTACATTGATGTTAAAAATGTTACTCCCCCCCCCTGAAATTTTAATAGATTTCCGCTTAAGTACATGAGATGTCTGATAAATTTCGTCAACATTTACAAGTTAAATTTACTTAAAAAAAAGTTGGATTGAATTTTCTGTATACTTCAATATTGCTGTAAGAATAATTTGTAAGGAAACTTGTTAAACATTTTCAAGCATTTGTACATATCACAGATCACAAACAAAAATGTTGTCATACATATGTCGAATAGAAACTAAAAAAAAAAAAACACTCAATATTGTAAAATCAATACATTCTTCGCTCCACTCAGAAACTAAAATTATAAATTTTCTCTTCAGAAAGTGTACCAATTAAATAGTCAAAGACTCAAAGTTAAAAGTATTCAGTAATCACTAAATTCGCTTTAATATTCAATATCGACTGGAAATAATGGAGATTTTTGATAATTATTCGTAATCGATAGAAATTAGATCATTTTTTATTCAATTGTCTATATTAGGTGCAAAAAGTACGTTCAGTTAGAAGTTAGGATAGGCACAAACATATAATATTTTAAGTGGCAAACTCTGAAAACACAAAACCGTAAGATAATCTTTTTATATTAATATACACACTTATATAAAATATAAATACATTTAATTCCTTTGTTTGAAGATTGTAAATTAGATTTAAAATATAGATATACCTACCTAGAAGCTGTTGAAAAATGATTTTTTGATATCATCCGAGTAACATTATTATAACCCGGTATTCTGTTTTTTTTTTGAGACGCATATAAAAGTTAGCTTATGGAGTACGATTAATTGATTATACCTATATATAATATAAATCATAAGCTTAGGGTCATTTTTTTAATACATTTACTAGTCGATCAATAAACACATAAAATAAAAATATAATAAGCCGTTTTCTAGGAAAAAAAACATTCTAGTTTCGCTGAAAATAGTCGAAAAGTCAAGCCAAATAATATTATATTGTTTTTTAGAACGAAATTTCACTGACTAATCATGTATATAAAAATGAAAGCGTTGCTTGATTATATCTGAGCGAATTATTAGGCTAGAATTTGCTGCCCCAAAAGTGTTCCCGCTCTACAATTCCATGCCTAAAGAACCTGTGCGGATGTGCCTAAGTAGTTAATACGCATAGGCACCTGTCAATTTTTAAATAGCATGTTAAGACCTCGTTTGAACAGGATTGTCTTAAAATAAAAACTACATGAAAAAGTAGAAAAAATTACTAAGACCTACTTTGTTCGTACAAAACTACTAACTGATAAAAATCTAAAAAGTAATATTATTGCTATAAAAAAAAAACGAACACGCAATCAAATAGGTTTACAAATGATCAAAGCACGCTAAACGTATCAAACGTATACAATCTAGGCCGGTATTACATTTGTTCGACATCGGTCGATCGACAAAAAGTCGGTAAGAATCAAATGAATGTATTTGTCAATCGACCGATGACGAACCTACAGCGTATACCGACTGATGTCAGCCATTGAAATTTTAGGGTGTAACTGTGCGAGTGTATAACCTTACACAGTAAACTTTTCAAGACACATTAATAAATTCATCCCAAAAATCCTTTTTAAACCTGGAAAAATTATTTGTAACAATATTGGTTATACATTTACAGGTGTGATAATTCAACCATTTAATATAGAAATTTGCGCATAAAGTGTATTTTATATTATATCCAAAGTAATATGTATATTTTTTTTTTACTTATACGGCTTATGAGTATTATATTACTCCAAAAGAATTGATAATAATAAAAAATGTAATGATTATATTTTCTAATAATTAAAATATTAGAGTACATAATATAATAATATTTTACGTAGGTAAAATTTTATCTTATACACAGGTACCAATTGTATCTTATATTATATAGTATATATAGAATAATATTCAAAGTGAGTGAAAATTCAAAATATATATTAAAACTATTATAGGGGTGACATTCTAACTTAAAATGTCTAAGAATGCCAATTTCAATGAAATGTTGTTAAATATTTTATAAGTAGGTATTGCTAACAAATTTGTTTATTATACATACTTATGTTACCTATATTTATTTATATTATAAATTAGAATATTGTCAATTTTATTTTTTACTTCTTTAAAATGTAAAACTTATAGGCGACTTATAACTATTAATCTATAACATATTTTATTATTATGTGAATGGATTTATAAATTGTATGTTAAGTGTATAATATTGACTAGTAAAAGAGGAAAAATAATACACGTTAAATTTATATAATGTAATAAAAATTCTATTGTAAAATATTAACTCTTAAGATTTACCTACATTATATTGAAATAATTATTTTTTAATTGTAAATAGGTATTATAGTGTACACCAATTATTGTTAATTAAATAATGTTCATTTAAGCATTTTTTGTTTTCCTCGATTTATATAAGTATCTGCCTAAAATACAGTTTTATATTAATTAATAACAATGTAAAACGTAAAAACTATTAAAATACATCTCAATAAGATTGGTTATTTTATTTAAAACAAAGTGTATGGAACTTTTAAAATTATACGAATATGTGTATTAATTATATATCTATTATTATAAAAATGTATAATATACTATTATAGTCTATAGTGTTTATAATTAAAGATCAGAATTAGTGGAAGTGTTTTTTTTTAACATATCATCGTCATTAGCGGTGGCACACTGAAGTCCTCTCGAATATCCCATTTGGAACGCTTTGCGCTCCAATCCTTTGGCCAACCCTTCTTGATAAGCTCTTTCTTCGATTTTCTTGAGGTAGTCCAACAATCCACCCACTCCAGATTCGGGCGGTTGAATACTCGATGTAACCGTTTCCGATGCCCTCGGGTTAAATTTCGTCTTAAATCTTCTGTTGATATACATTTTTGACGATCTATCGTTTTTAGTTGACAAAATGTCATCAACACAAAACCTCTTAAAGTGCAAAACCAGCTCTGACCTAAGCGTATGAGGGCACATATCTATAGGAACTACACGAAGTGGAAGAAATGGATCGGAATCTATCGGTTTTTGCCAGTATCTGACTACCGAAGAAAAATCTAGCAGATTTTTCAAAGGCAATTTATGATTAGAACAAACGTAAATTAAGTTTATAGCTTCTTTAAATTTACGAAGAGACCTGACCAATCCGGTACCTTTTTAAAAAACAACGTACACAAAGCGTTAAATATTTAATTATATATATTTATATGATATAATATTAATGTGATCTAAAATATTTATTTCACTTACTGACACCAGTTAAAGGTGGATCCATTATCACAGTTACGTTACACCCTTTGAGTTTGCTAAGAACCGAGTCCAAAATATCTTCTGTCCTACCAGCTATAAATTCGCAATTGTCTATTCCATTTATTTCAGCATTTCTTTTTGCGTCCATTATATTTGCCTTAATTAGCTCGATGCCCACGACTTGTTTACATTTCTATGTAATTAAAAAATACGAAATATAATTCTGAGTTAATTTTACTAATCACATAAGACGTGATAAATGCTAATTTATATTTAAAATTTTTGATTTATGGTGTAATTTATTTTACGACTCCGTCTTACTTGCGTCCCAAACAAAAATGTTGTTGCTGATGCTCCGTTAACAGACAAATCAAAATATTATGTATTTATATAATATGTAAATGTATAGGATTTATAGGTATTATATTATACGTTTTTTCTTTAAATTATTCTGTTTTATTATTAAAGAATCGTACTTATTATATATTTTTAATATTTTTATATAGCTATAAAAACAACTTATGTGGAATCTTGTATTACATTTTTAAATTTTTTGACCAAGCCTAAACATTTTTATCCACACTAAAAAAATAACTAACAAAATTCAATTATTTCATATACTTATAAATAGTTTAAAATTATTCCAAATATTTTGAAGAGTATAGAAAATTATAACTTAAAAAACACTGAAATGTTTCAAGTTTCCTCGATTAATATACTTTTTAACTTGTAGAAAAAAAACTAAAATGATTAATTTACACAAAAAGTTAAAAATCAAAGTATTTTTACGGCTGTAAGAAATGATGGCAAACAGAAAAAAAAAATAAAAAACACATATCTTTGTTAAATGATAATAGGTACATTTGTTGCTCCGTCCAGAATCTAAGATATAGATAAATAAAATAATAAAAAAATAAATAGCTTTTAATTAATTGCTGTGTTGCCTATATTATTAGCCAAACATTTCTTTCAAATAGTATAAAATTATAAATACTGCATATGATCTATTTGTTATTATTTAAAAAAAAAAAACCTGAGCAAATGGTACCCATTTTGTTGTACAGTAGGTGTCAGTGGGCCACTATAATGTTTGTGTTAAATTTTAATTCAATGATATAGAATCATTGAATACGAAAAACTATTCTGAGCGAAAAAGGTTCGTCTTTTACTATATAATATAATATTACTAAGTATATTTTATGATATTTTTGCTATTAAAGTAATGATTTTATCATTAGAAATTATTAATAAGTATAGTAGGTTGAACTAATTTTTGCCGAAAAAATTACATTTGAAAACATCATTGTGTGTATATTAACACAATAATATACTTTAAATGTTTCAAGTACTCGCGTGTAATATTTTTAAATTACAACAAGATAACTAAAACTGAGACAAATGAGTTAATCAATAACTAATAATTTACCTTGGCCAATGTAAGTGCTAAGCACCCAGACCCACAGAACAAATCCAAAACTGTAGTATTTTCGTTCACATCGGCAAGATCAGCAACTACTTTGCACAACTCTTCGGCGCCCAAACTATTCAAACGAAAATATGTGGCTGGAGAGATTTCTAACGATAAGTTTAATAGCTTCTCTACAATGTACTTTTGTCCCCACAATAATTCAGCTTCAATCGTGGTACCGATACAATCAGCTAAGGTCCTGCGCACGCACACACATACAGACATATAAAAACATAACAAACAATGTTAAAATATTTAATGAAATGTTAATAAATTATATCATATAGGTACAATTCCAAAAGCGTCATTAATTTGTACAAAACAGGAAAATTTGGATTTAATGATTTATGAAATACCTACATATTTTGTATTTTTTACTACGATTGACATACGTTGAGTATAAGTCTGAACTCACTTTTCTCCGTGGATTTGAAAATATAACGACACTATGTTTTCGGTTATGTATTTTTTAGACCATTCTGATATTGAACATTTAATATTAGACAACTGTTCGGTGTCCAGTAGATGTTGGTTGATCACTATCGACACCATTACCTCTCCGTCTTCATTCATACGAATTATCATATTACGCCATATTCTCCAGTCTTGGGAATGATTTTTCACGAAATCCTCGAATTTCTAAACCAAACACAATTAAATGTAAAAATACTCTCACATCTATATTATAATATACTTGTATACTGTTGATAGTATAGTAAAATAAATGTTACGCCATTAAGAAGTAATAATTGTTTCAGAAAAGGTCTTTTAATAAAATTAATTAGTTATATAAAAGGACGAGTCTGCGAAACAACCGAAAGTGGATATAATTTTATTATATCTGTTCGATTTTTATACATAATAATTACAGACTGTGAATTCAAAAATATGGTAAAAAAAGAAAAATGTTCAATATAATATAATATTTTGTCAATATCATTATTATTGCTACACTACCTTCGCTAACGTGATCATTGGCATCGGCAAATTTCTTAGACAATCCGGTGGACCGACATAGTGGATTCCGTCCATCGAATCTTTCACTCTCAGCCCGACGGCCACTGAATCGCTGTCGGGATTAATTCCTGTATACATTTTAAACCCAGTCCAGTGGGTATTACTGTATAATACAAACCCATTCCGTTGGGCTATCTATATCGCGGGCTGCGGGCGGCTACGGTGTCCCGTCGGTCTGTTATAATATAATATGTACAAAGACCGACTTCCTAATAATAATAATAATAATAATATAATTCAGGAGGTGCTCCCAATGCATAGGCGCAACTATAAGGTGAAAATTCTGAGGGGTCTATGGCCCCAAAAAGATGTATTTGCTTTAATATAAAAATATAATATTGTAATCATAAAAACGAGTACAAATAATTATTTTAAAATATTAATGTATAGCTGGAATGTAACTATATTCATCGGTTTTTTAAATTTATTATACTTTTCAAATAATATGTCATTATTATTAATATAATTGGACATTTCCTTCTCAATATTTATAATAGCCATGTTTGAAAACCCACCATTTGCACCATTGATGCTCTCAAGCAACTTTTGATGCGTCTCATATAAGAGAAGGATCGCTCGTATGTTAAAGAACTTATCGGTATGGTTAGAACTATTGTATACCATTTTTTTGATAGTGTTCAATTCAAAGTCGTTTTTTAAATTTAATATACAATTTTTAGCAACGAACATCTTCGCCTTTTGATTTACATTTAAAATTTACTAAAAACCACAAAATTTTTAATTAATATGAATTTTAATGTACTAAGTACCTATTTATAAGTTTTAAAGTTTACCCAATATTGATTTAAAAAAAAAATTAAAAACCTCGTTGACAGAAAAACTAGGGGGGGGGAATATTTGGAAAACTAGGGTACTCAGTCTCCCTCGCCCTAGTTGCGCCTATGACTCCCGGGGGTGGATTTAAGGCACTGAGAACTGATAGGTGGAACATTTTGGAGAGATTGCACAATTGTATTGAAAATGTATATTGTTTTTATGTAATAAAAGTACTGAATTTTCTTAGTTTATTTTACCATTTTATGTTGGGACATTTTTCATAAGTTATTATTTTTTTTTTAGAGGCGGTAAACTGCAGTTAAACCCGCCCCCGGGTGCTCCCCGGCATTTTCTTTTTGTGTCTGCGCGCGTGTCTAATTAATAATGGTTCTTACTCACCTACGCTCCACTCGCATTTGTTGCGGTACCGGTCGACCTTTTTCGACGGTATTATCGGCGACAGCTCGAACGCCAGATCGCTGTTTAGCTGCCGTTTGCGCGTCGCACACCATTCCGCGAGCGGCGGTTGTTTCCGTTGAATTATCGTGCCGAACCGTTGAAACAGTATTCTCGCCTCTTCGCTCTTTTTCCTCAACTGTTTCGAACCAAAACATTAATCATTAGTCACATACGAAAACCATCGTACCCGTACGCGATGAGTTCGATTAAATCAAATAGGTATTCATCATTATGAGGTTTAGATAAAACTACAGACAATATAGGGTGATTTATTTAACGCAAAACACTCATTATATTAAAATGTATCGACTTTTTACAATTTTTTTTACACGTTGCAAGTCGTTATACGACATTTTTTTTAAAAAGTAATATTTTTTTCCATATTTTTCAAGTTTTTTATTTTTTTGAATGACAACTTTCAGTTTTTATTCCAAAGTTTTTTAAGACATTACATTAGTTATAAGTATTTAAAGTATAGATAAGAGGAATGTTAGTCCACTATTTCGCTCATTAAAACTGTAAACACATATAACTTATAAACAACTCGTCCAAAATTCAATTTTTATGAATCAAAATACTAAAAAAAAAAATTTTCTCGGGAATATGAAATCAAAATTGTATAATATCGTTATTCAAAAAAGTAAAAAACTTAAAAAATTATAAGGAAAAAAATAATTTTTTTTATAATAATTTCTTGATTAAAATAAACTATTTTTAAACATTAAAGAACGAGATTAAAATAAAACACATACAGAATGAATCTTCACCAAGCATGCTCATCTCCTTTTTTTCTTCAACAATGTAGTTACTCAAAATCTGGTTTTCCAAATTTTTAAATTTTCTATTGAAAACTAACTTTTCAAATTGTTTTGAAATTTTTTGTACTACTTAAGGAGTGTTCTATATAAATACAAACTTCTGTTTTTCAAACGAGAACACCCCCTCCCCCCTTTTACTGTAAATTATTCAACAAATTATTTTTCTAAATTTATAATAATACACTAGATCCAATATTAGGTAGTAACATCTATTTTCTATTTTTGTAAAACCACTTTTAAGGTATGCTTAGTATAAAGATTTTATAACAACTGAGAAACTACTGGTTTGAATTTTGATTTTGAAACGTTAAAACTTTCAGAAAAATTGATCTGCTTAATAACTCACAGTAGAAAATGGAATTCTCATTTGATAATCAGAAGTTTGTATTATCACAAGATACCCCTCAAGTGGTACAAAAAATTTCAAGAATTAGAAATTTTGGTCTTTAAGTATATTTAAAAATTACAAAAATCAGAATTTTAATATATTTTAACTCCTATTAAAATAAATAACGGCGGTGTGGGTGCTTAGTGAATCAACCTGTATAACGAATACCTATATCACCTATAATCACCGGTTATATTTTAAAACCATTGTTATCTAACTATTTAACTGTTGTAAGCTTGTATTAATAATTTTATTTGCAATTGTTTCGTACTCACTTGTTCTTCGTATTCAATACTATGATAAGGAATCGTAGACATCAAAACTTGTTCACTGAGTGGAATATCTAGTCTAGGTCTTTTCGCTACATGGTTTCCGTCAACGTATGTTAAATTCACATTGGTTTTAGGAGTGTCGGCCGTAACTAACTATATAAATGATAATAAATATGTATTGATTTTCTGCTGTATTAAAAATCAAAAATAACGTTTAACTACTAACCGTACTGATTAAAGAACGTCCCTTCCAGTTATATTTTTTTAACAGTCTTAAAGCAATCGCTTGTTCGGATTCGGTTGGGAACGTGAGATATAGCCACGCGTTACCTTTTTTACTGTATCTTGCGTGTATGCAATTCAATCTCAACTCCTCATTGATCATTTTCAAAAATTCTTGCAGCAATGGATCCTAGTAACAACAAATTATCCATAATATTAGACATATTTTTATAAGTAAATATTTAAAGTAATGAAAATATACATTTATTTATTAAAGAAATTATACTATAACACACACTCAACTCAGATTATGGATACTTAAAATAAGTCATTTACTTAAATTATTCAACAAATACATTTTTAAGTAAATCAAGTACCCTATATCTATTTTTGAACACGTTTTTTAATAGTAACTGTTCATAGACTCAAATAATATCCGAGATTTGAGGGGAACTGAAGATTTTAACTTAGAGACGAAAACGTTTTCATATATTTCAATGTGGTGTAAAATCTTCAGAATTTTTGGGGAATTATACAACGGTTGGGGGGGGGGGCTTGGACCCTCCTCGTCACTGCTATTTGCGCCTATATGTAATTGTTACTTATTAGTTATTACCAATAGTTAAAAATTATAATACTCAACAATAATAATACGCTTATTCTGCTGATGTTTTAATATTATAACAACAATTTATTATCTATTAATTGTACATTTGAACAGAAGTAATAATATTCTTTTCACTTGACTTAATTTTAAATCGAGTCATATTTTATAGCAACGTCGTGGCAATAATTTGACTATTTAAGTGATAATAATTGTCCTTTGTGCATACAAAATACAAATAAAATAATATAATATATATATTAAGTGGTGGAAATTTATTATTTAAATATGTTTAGATGCAACATTTTTCCTGGTGTTTATAATTTATCAAAATTGTATGATCAAATCGAAATGATTTTGACTCCTCCTGATCGTCTTTGTAAATATTTTTGTGTTTTCATCTTTTTTATGGAAAAACTAAAATTTTGAAACCTATACAATATTTACCACAGACCACAGCTTATGAACCACTGATTAATAATATGCACATCTATTACAATCATAGTCTATGATATAAATACCAGATACTTTTAAATAAATTAATTAGATATAGTAATTTATATGATCTATTTATTTATTATTACATAGTTTGTACTTATTCTATTTTTGGGATAATAATTACCTACGTAAATGTACAAATTAAAACTAGAATATCTATAACTAGAATATATGTCAAAATAAATGTACCAAAATTTAATCAAAGTGGGCCATTTGTAAAGTAATTATTATTATTTAATTAATTACAATAATTTACTAAGATATCATTTATAACGTAGTTTTCCGCTTTAAATCACTCTAAAATAATAGTTTTAATATAATAATTCTTATTCAATATAACCTAACCTATCCATAATATTATATAATAAAAAAGACAAAAAAAAAAAAATTACTTACCAATAACGAATAAAATCTTGGTAGACCGCTAACTTTTATTTTATACCGTAATTTATCAGAATTCACGGGTGTTGCGAAATTCATTTTAAATTTTATAGTCACTAATAAATGTATGAACTAAACGTTGAATGTACAGTGTACGAGTATACCGTTTATTATTTCCGTTAGCAATGTTCCATGTATCGTTGCTGAATGATTAATAAATTAAAATATTGCTTTGTTGGAATAATAGACTTTATGACCCCAGAAGTATTGATAAAAACAAAACAAAAAATGTTGAATAAGAAAGATAAGGTAGATATGTTTAGGTAGTTAATTTTGTTGATATATTCTTATTTAAAATAAAGGTGAAGATGAAAAATTTCATGTAAAAGTTATAATAAAACATTAATACAAGGCATACAATAGTTCATAATATTTTAAGAAGTAGGTATAACACATGGCTTAACAACTAAATTGCCTTGATCTTAGATTTATCATTTTACATAATATAGGAAATAATTTAAAACTACAATCCAATAATGATTTGTTTGTTGCATTAATTGCAACTGTATTATTTATTGTACGTTTATTGTTTGTACACTCGTAGGTTTTTCTTTTTAAATGTATAAAGCTTACGAATTACAATATACTAAATACAGTTAAAAAATTGGATATCTTAAAATGATTGCCAGACTTTATTGTTAATTATTATAATAAATGAACAATTTTACTTTAATTATATGTACCACCTAAAATTTTTTAAAATTTTGAGTTGGTAATAATTAATGGTTTAATGATTAGTCTAGGGAACGGATTTTATTGTAAATACATATTTTTAATCTGATAAAAATGTATATAATTTAAATTTATGATTTATGATTATAATTTAAATAAGCCCAAATTAATTTTAGGTACATATTTTTACATGTTTGGTAAATATGTACATGTTTTGGTAATTTTTGACAACGACAAACTTTATCTGCTTGTCTTAAAATAACAAGATTAGTAATTTTTGACAACCAAATATTCTACATTATCTAAATGGGATTAACGTACTTATATGCCACTATAATAGGCTAGAACTAATTCTATTATCTATTTCTGTTAGTATGTACAACTGTGTACATTGTTGTGTTTAAAATTTAAAAAAATGTATCCAGATCTTAATTTACCTCCTGAACTTATCATAACAAGATAGGGTACGTGGCTTGAAGCCGTTTAATTATATTATTTCAATCATTTTGATAAAATATGTTAGCTCAAAGTCGATACTGAATCCGCTGCAGCTATTGAAAAATCAAATTCACTAATGAAAAATATCAGCTTAAAAAACAATTTTTACATACATTTCGGCAAATTTTTGTTTTTTTATTCGGAGATTTAAACAATTGAAAACTATTCATATTTAAAACCATGTATTTAATAGAAAATATTAGCATTATAGAAAAATCTGCAGATAAATTAGAAAACACTCAAGAGTATATAAGGAGAAATAGTCAAACAGAAATTTGCCAATATAATTAAAAATAAATCTGAATTTCTCACTATTAAAATGATCAAAGATATTTTAAAAGGAAAAAATCAATAAGAATCTTTGGACATTGAATTCGCTTCTTCTGATATACCTAGTAAATATAAATATTATGCTCCTATCACATCTGTGAAGCGTTCTTTTAGTCAATACAATAGATGTATATTCTTCGACCAAACCGTCGCCATTTTTTATTTGCAAACTTTCAACGATATGTCGTTACTCATTGCTTTATTTTGGGATAATAATCATAGCTTTATGATACCCATATCATGTGTATTATTTTTATTTAATATTTATAATTATAAAATATATTTTATTTGTAATTTTCATTATTAATACATCTTTTTGATATTAATATATTTTGGATATTTTATTCCATATTAAAAAAAATTGATACGTATATTGATTCTTTTAATACAATAAAACCCATTACTTACTGATAACCCATATATTTTTATTTCGTTTTTAAACTAAATATTTCACGAATATGAAATATCATATTTTGGTAAACAATAATATAATTTGGTATCAGTAGTCAAATTCAAATATTAACCCGTTTCAAAATCACTGAAGCTGAAAATAAACTTGTTAGTTAGTTTACAATTTTTTGTAGTTCTAAGTATTAATAAAAGTCCAAAAATGGTACCGTGTAACGAATGGCTCAATTACAACTTCTAATGCAATGTATTAATAAAAATAAATAAAATGTTAATATTTTAAAAGTCTGATAAATCTATAAAACCTGTGACTGCTTGAGTACATACAACATATAATTATTATAATTATTCTTTTAGAACATATTTATAAATTTATTCACTTTTTTAATAACAGAACGAGACTGAATACGTTTATTTTATATAAAAAAAAATTGTTTTTAATATTATAAACCCGTAGTTAAAATAGTACTTATATGTATTATTAAGTACTTCAGTTACTTCAAAAAAATGAAAAGCTAATTCAAGAAAATACAATTGGTATAGGACATCTAGATTAAAAACTATATTATAATAATAGAGAATTTTTACGTTTATTATATTATAATATTATTATCATATTATGTATAGGGCCTACAGTATAAAATGTATTAATATTTCTCAGACACATTATGTAGGTAGTTACAATATTTATAAATGAATTGTACCTACTTTAATTACGTGGTAGACAATTAAACGTAAAACCTTAATAGTTGCTCTAAATATTATCAAAGGTCAAAAAGTATTTTCCGTGTATGTTTTATTTATTTATGAAACTAAAATTCTTATGCAATATATCATATAAATTCTGCAATGTTGTCAATAGGTGATTACAAAAATTAATTTCTGGTATGGTAATTATTGTTAAGCCATACGGAATATATAGTGTTAATTTAGTAATTTTTAATGACATATTAATATTAATTTTGCATTGTGTCTAAATGGAAATACTAATATTATAGTCTATTAACATTATTTTAAATGTTAGTTATTGTGAGTATGGACATTATTATTATAACATTTAATTGTTTAAACCTAGTACGTCTGTTATTAGTACAGGTTTAAGTATTATAGTATACTAGTATCGATGTATGACCTAGACGAGGGTCAAAAGTTTTAATACGTATTAATTCAATAACTGTGGACATTATTTTGGAGTACAAAGAGCATATATTTTTATTTTACATAAACAGTGGTCATAAACCCACCATGAAAAAACTGCTATTGCTTTTTAAAATTTAATTTACTAATATTTTCTTTCAATAGTTATTATAATAATCCATAAATTAAGAGATAAATAGATATTTTATATTCATTGGATAGTATAGTAATAAGTAATAGATAACTAATGAATGATAACCTATATTAAAAATAGTGTAATAATTCGAATACTATGTAGATAAAAATATAAAATACATTATATAAATATCATATTACCTACATGAATAAAAACTTATTATCGTACTCATTCGTAAGACTAAAAATTAAAGAATATATACTTTATAAGATAAGAAATAATGTGTTACAGACTTATACTTTATAATTTCATGATATATACATATATATTACAATTTTATGAAACGTTCGAATGCAGTGACGGCATGAACATTTTTATCAGCAAGACAAGACAATTATTGTTCACAGTTGCATCACCCAAAATATTTTATTGGCTCAGTACCATCGGGGAGGGGGAGTTGCCCATACACACAAAATATTAAGATGATTTCATGTCAAATTTATTCAGCTGAAAATTCTTATTATACTCCAATAAAAATAATTTTTTATAATAAAATAAATACCGTTATTATTAAAGTCTTATAATCATTAATAAATTAAAATAATTAATATTTGAATGGTTTTTCACTACAGTTGATAGCTCAAATATCAAAGGGAATAAAAATAAATTCGACTTATGTATTTTTCGAGTTATACGAAAACAACTAAAAAACACTTCAAGGGACAAGAAAAAAATTCAAGTTAATGAGTTTTTTGAGTAACGAGATTCGAGTTATCGAGATATCATTGCATTAATATTTATTATATAATATACATTTTTCGCTTGTCTTCGTTTTTTAGAGAAGTAAAAATGTTTCAATATTCAACTTTGAAGGTGATTTTTAAGCAGACATGAATTTTTCACCAAATATTTTATATTTATATCAGCATTATATAAACAGGATAATTTTCAAAATATTTTGTATTTTTTTGTTGCACTCAGACATTTAAATTTTTTTACTTCTTTTTCTATGTATATTATACATTTAATATATGTGACTACATGATGAAATTTTAGTTTACGAGGAAAAAGCTTGAAAATGTATTACAAGGCTCCTCATAAATTGTTCTTAATGCAATTTAAAAATACCAAAAATATGTATGCATAATTTTTAGATTTTGAGCGGAGCGAGAAATGTATTGATTTTACATTTATGTGTGTGTTTTTTTGTCTTTTCTTTTCTTGTGTCTGTCATCACGTTCTAGGGCAGTAAAAGTGCTCCGATTTTCTTCATAAGTATCCTTTCCGGTAGGAAAGTGAATTTAGTTGATTTTTTTTTTTTTTTGGGGGGGGGGGTCAAAAATAAAAAATTTTCAATAGTTTTCAAACGCGTCAGGAAAAACAGGAATTTTTACATGAAATTAATTTTTGACAAAATCGATTTTGATTTTTTATCTAACGCCAAAAATAATAACATTAAATATATGATACTTTCACAAAATATGTGTATAAGCAATTTCTACACACAATAAAATGTTCAATATATTTTGACTTTTTTGAGCTATTTATAAGCATAATAGATTTCCAGGTTTTTTAATTTTTTTTTTTTTTTTATTATTGTCGATAATATTTTTTTTAATCGGTCAAAAAAATTTGAAAATTTAATACAAGGTTTTTCATAATTTGTTATAAGTGAAAATTAAAAAAAAAAGATAAGCGTGAGTCTCTAATAGTTTTTTATAAGCATTCAAAGTTAAAATTTAGACAAAACACTTTAAAACCACGAACATTTTTTCGTATACAATGATTTATATTATTAAATATAAATTTAACACATTCACGAAAGTGACCCACTCGACACCTACTGTACATCAAAGCAGTATAAATTAGTTTATACTTGACGAACTTTTGTTATTATAAATTATACTTCCTTTTATTGAATATTATAAATAATAATAAGAATATACGTATCACATGTGCCTAAAAGTTTTAAGTCTCATGTTAATTTTCATAAATTATAAAATTCTTAATTGAATATAATTTATAAAAACTTAAAATTATATATTATAACAATACAAAAATTCAAAAGTTCCGGGAAATATGGTCTAATCTCTTCCATTACAATGTAACTGTATAGTAAATTAATCTTGTTTTGCCCCTCAATAATTATTATTACATTTAAATATATTTTTTTTTTGCTTTTACAATATTTCAACCTATTAGGGTTGCGTTACAAACTTTCTTTTCTGTAGAATAATGTTGTATCAAAATTCGTTATATTTAAAATTAAATTTTTAAGTGTTCAAATTTAAAATTTAAATAATTTTTACCTACAAAATAATTTACACATTTTTATAATTTTGATAAATTTCGTAAAAATTTTAACTTTAAACGCTTTTAGAAAAAAAAACGAGACCATGTATTTTCCTTATTTTTTATTAATTTCGGTAATAGCAATTTATGAAAATCTTGCATTAAATCGTCATGATTTTTTACTTATACACAGAAGTTATAAATTTGAAATATCTATAAATAGCAAAACATGGTAAAATATTTTCAAATAATATAATGTCTATTCAAAGCTACTATGAATTTTCGAGGAAAATGTTACACCAGTACATTTTTGAATTACAACAAATCTGCTTTATCAAAAACAAGTTTTACGCAATAATACCATATTATTTTTTTTTTTAACTTTTCTAAATTATTTTGAAAAGTTCTAGGGACTGAAACTACTAAATAAAAAATAACTTGATTAAATTTCCGTAAACTGAAAGTTAAAAATTGCTACATTTTTCTGCTCATGAACGTGCGATGAAAAACACTAACATTTTTTTTTAATAAAACACAATTCTATAAAACTTATACATTCATCGCTTTTCTTGGAATCTAAAATAGTTAGTTATATGCTTATATTATATACTTATAATAAAATAATCATCTCATTATTCACCCTAATATATTGTCCGCGACTTCTGCACATGTGACTTTATGTGTTGTTTTTTTGTTGCTATGGTAATTACATCGACAACAAATTGAATGCATGTACGGTATAGGGATAGTAGTCAGTAGATAACATACGTTTTTAATCATATATCTATAATGTTTTGAAAATTATTAGTACCAAATTTGAACTAAATTTCATTTTTTAATATGTCAGACATCCGGAAAAATTTTATTATAAAAACGGCAGGTATTTTATTCTTATATTATAGCCTATCGAGTAAGAACTCATTTTAAATAAATAGATACACATTACAAGTTGTTGATTTGCAGGTAACTACTTTGGGCTTGATGCATTCGATGAAAATAGTATTTTAAAATCAGGTACCGAACACTTGAACGCTTTCTTGAACTCTTCTAATTGTTGCACATTATACATAAAAATTACAGACCCTGAAACACTCGAAGCAAATGACAAAATTGTAAGTAAAAAAAAAATTATTGTAATAGCAGTTATAATAATAATAATAATAATAATAATAATAATAATTCTTATAGTAGGTATAGGTTTACAAGTAAGTATACAACAGTATGTATATATAAATATTTACATTTTTCCGGTTTTAATGACTAGTGACAATTATATTATACACCTGTAATAATCATACATCACAATTTTATTTGTTATTTCTAGGTTTTTCAAAAAAATCAGAATAACAAAGTTATAGTATTTTATAAAACACGATCTGAAAGTATTACAGAAGATAATTTACATTCTATTGTATGCGTGTATTCTATGTTAGATTCTCCAACAGAAGCACTCTATCATAGTTTGCATTACATATACACACCTTCACTTTTAAAAGTAATTAATAAAATAATATTATCAATAAGTTATAGAAGTATGTTATGTCCGTAACGCGCATTTGACTGTGAATTTTTATAATTATGAATAAAAATATAATTATTATTTGTTATAATTATCCGTATATAGGATACCGAATCAGAAGTAAAACTCGACCCGAAATTACAATGCCTTATTTCGGATCTCGAAATGGGATTAAAAACTACTATTTTAAAGTCATCGCTTCATCAGCCTAATAATTTAATAGAACCACATTTAGGAGGTAATTATTATACAAATACGTAAATCACAACGATAATTATCGAAACAATTTTACATTTTTTCGTAGCTATTCTAGACATCGAGGACGAAGCTGAATATTGGTGTGTTGTAAAAAAACATACAAAAAATAAAGAAGAATCGATCGCAGCTGGAAAAATATGTTCTTTAATTTTACCTGTAACAAAACAATTAAAGTATCTATTAGATATTTCATAAACATAATAATAATATAATATTATTTTATTATGTAATCTCACTATAAACTTTTTTTTCTTCAGAGAATCGTCTATCCAGGACTTGGAGGAATGCTTAGAAAACATACACAATTGCCTCGATGACATATGGAAAATCGAGGAAATTAAATATCCTCAAACCAGAATGGAACATTTATTTGAAGTTATCGGAAACGGTATGATAAAACTAATTCAACGAACAACAAACGATATGAATATATGGAATGGAGATCACAATGAAAATATCGATATGTTAAAAGTGTGTATGAAAACATGTAACAAATGGATTAAAACATGTGAACAGTTGACTATGTTGTATTGGCCTAATTACACATATCATAAATGGATTGGTCCAACATTTTTGCCGAAAAACTTAATCACGTTTTCCAATCATATTAAAGAAGTCAGTCTTAGTCATAAATATGAGTAATCCTATTTTAATAAAATATTTATTTTAGATAATATCAATATTATGCGTAAATAACCAAATGATAAAATTATTGACTACCTATGAGCAAGAAAAATTAAGAACATCAGAAAATTTGAAATCATTTATCGGTAAAAATTAAAAACTTAATACATTTTAATGCGTTTATTTAAGTTATCAATTACTATGTATTATTAATTAATAAAGTATACACTAAAATAACTAATATTATTATATGTTTAGAATTCAATGACGTAAGTCAGTTAAATACTTACACAAAAGAGAAATGGGACGTTGCTGTGGAAAAATTTGAACAAAAATTGCAACCAGCCGAAGATTTAATTGCCGGGAAACTTCGAAATTTGATTAATCGTAAAAAATCAAACACAGTAGAAGTAATAGCAATTAATAATTATATTATGTTATTCATTTTTATAGTATATTTTAACTATTAAAATGTTATTATTAATTTTCAAATAGCTAATTCATGAATTTATTCACTATCAAGAAATAATAGAAAGGCCAAAAATGTATATTCAACTCAAAGGAGAATTGGAAAATTTTCTGAATGTTCTAAAACAAATTATTAGTGTAATGGGAGATAATGTCGATGGAGAACAAAAAATGAATGTGCTAGAATTGGCAGGTTTGGAACCAATTGTACGAAATTTATATTCATTGAAACAACAGGAAGCTAAGGTATAACTACTCTAATTACTCACAAACTTTAAAACTCATGTTGAAAAATTAGCAACTATATTGGATAAATATATATTTTATTTCGTTTACTAATGCTAACAAAATATTCATTTTAGTTAAATGATATCGAAAAAGTAAGCGATCGCATACTGTCTAATTTAAATGATTATCAACAACTAAAAGACACAATAGCTGTTCAAAAGAAAATGATTAACAATATGGTTACAGAGACCTATGGTGATTGGGTAAAAGATAGAAGATCTGCAGTCATTAATAAAAGTTTTAGGTACCTATAAACAATTTCAACTAAGTATTTAAAAGTTCCAAAAATGTATTACACCTATGTCCTTAAGTTATTAAATAATTATAAGTATATTAATAAAAAAACAATCATTTCAATGTAAAACAATTTTATTTTATTAAATTTAGGTTTAATTAAAGCTTTATACTAACCGTCAAATGCTTACTTTTACAAATCACATTCTTTTAAAAAGGTAAAATGATATTATTTAATAATCGTGACAAATGCTGAATAGTTGTAGGTAGGTAACATAAGTATGTATTATTGTTCATCTATGACATATTGACATTCATTAATATAAATCTAAATAAAAGAAATAAAAGTCTTTAAATATAAGAATTAAAGATAATATACCTAAATATTGTCTCAAATAAAAAAAATAGAGGTACATTAAAGAAAAATGAATATTTTGACCATATATTGATATCGGATTAATTCTGGTTAATTTCTACGAAAACGAAAAGGAAAACTACGGTCAAACGTGGTAGAAATCATGCACTTACCTAGAAAGTTTCGTACACTTAAGCAGCAATATATTGTAAGATTTAAACATTTTCATAAAATTGAGTACGATTGTTATTTTATTATTGATTAATAGAAACAAGAGAAAGGTTGCCCTGCTCGCTAATTGGCTACCTTATTATTAAAAAGAAATAAGGAATTATATCCGAGAATAGAATAGACAGAATTGAGTTTACCGGAAAATAGTCGATAATCACGATAAACAATAACTCGAATACAGATTGTTCTTTATTCACACATATTTTCCAGTTAACTCAATTACAATATTACATTTTATGAATTTATAAATTATATTTTATTTTAATATTAAAAAGTTCATATTGTCTGCAATGAATTTAAAATTAAAATATAAAAAATATAGTCGATAGATAGAAAATCTTTAATTAATTATTCATATTTTATACATAATATATGCTAAAACTAATGGCCTTTGTATTCGATGTTATTTTATTAAGAACTTAATATGACTCTAATATGCCAATCTGGCGCTGAGCAATAATTATTAACAATAGTTATAAATATATAGTTTTAAAATTAGCTTATATTTAAAGGTTAAATTCTGACGATCCTGTGATTTACTTTCAATCCAATAAACTGATGAAAGTCAATTTTAATCCAGATATAGAATTTCTAATAAGAGAGGTAAAAATGCTAAAAATTCTTGGCTATAATATTCCGTCAGAGATAGAAAAGGTATCGGAAATGGGAAGCAAATTTATACGGCAAGCAAAATCTCTCGAACAAGTATGAAACTAAAATATTTATTCAACAATATTTGGAATATGATTGATTGATAATAACGATTAAAATATGTCTCATACTTTAGATAGCTTCATTTCATAATACAATAGGAGATCGAATGATCTCTTCTCAAAGGCCAATGATGTTGTCGTCAGCAATTGAGTTGTTAAATCTCGTCAAACAACAACAACGTGTGACATGGACTGATACCCATTCTGTTGATATTTATATACTCGAAATGCGAAAACTAATGGAGAAAATATCACTTGAAAATCAAACGCTAGCTAACTACCACCAATCTATATCGAATAAGGTAAACTAAATAATAAAATGTTAGTAAAACGTTACATTCACCATCGTAATAATATATAATCGTAATCGGATTTTATTTTTAAAATATTTTTATGTCACTAATATGTATTAGATTATAAATCTAATGAGCATAGATATATTGCAAGAACAATACCAGTGGAAGGTCGGATTAAAAAGCATCAGAGACATCGTAAGACAAGTCGAGGAAAAAGTAATATAAAGCGTACATTTATAGTTTATATTTTATATCTGAGTAATATCGATCGTTTTTTCAAAAGTTCTCCAACTGCGAAGCGTGGAAAACACACTTGGATTTTCAAATATACAAAGCTTTAAACCATAGATATCAAATAGGACTAGAAGCTCTAAATCAACATTTACCAGATTTTAGAATAGAAATTGTATATAGGTATATTTATTGTATAAAGAATATGAATAATTTAAATTTAAAATATTTCAATACATTTTTAATTTTATTAGACAGAGACAGCTGAAATTTAACCCTCCAATAGAAGAGATAAGAATGAAGTATTTCTCTTTACTGAAAAAGTTTATATCAGTACCAATTGGTTTTCGCGGTATAGTGGATTCGTCTGTTTCAATATTTGCATCTATTGTAGATCGGTATGTAAAAATAATTATTATTTTTTTTATATTATTCAACCATTTTAATAATGTATTATTGTTATTTTTATAAGCAATGCTCCCAAATTTACTAAATTGTTCTTAAGAGCTGAAAAATTATTTGAGAGATTAGAAAATATTTTAAAAGAATGGGAAAATAGAGTTTCACTTGGGTCAATAGACATTGAGAAAATGATTCAGGAAAATATTAAGACGGCATACGAATGGGAAAACAATTTTAGATCCTCAAAATCGTGGGGTCAACAGATAGCTAAACTTAACTGGTGAATTAAATATACTTTAATGTATTATAAAAAAATTACTTATACATTAAATGTTAAAATTAATTGTTTATTTAATTATTTCATCCTGTAGTGCTGAATTAAATGTCGAATGCTTTATTGTGAGCACTGCAGCAGTGCGATTAGAATTGGAAACGCACAATCGTCGTTATTGGGATGCAATGTCTACGTTACTGCATTCATCGATTTTATTTGACATTGCTAGGTTAAACAAATTTATCGAAGAATCTGTCAATATACTTCAACAACAAACTTCGTCGGCAAAACAAGTGAACAATAACCATAAAAAAATAGTTGACGCGTCATACGAAGTAAAATCTTTATAAAAAATATTTATCATAAAATGAAAATTATTAACATTTTTACTTTTTAGATGAACCTTGTAGTCTTGGAAATTATAAAAAAACAAAAGGTTTTATCAAATTGGACAAATGAAAAAGTAGATAAAATGAACCAGGCCTTATCCAGTTGGGAAAACTTTAAAAATATGCTCGAAAATCATCAAATGGTTATGAAACAGCAGATAGATACAATGAAGAGTAATTTAACTGCAGAAATGCAAAGCATTTTAAATATGTTCGAAACATTCCATTCGAAGTGGCAACAACACAGACCAAAAGGTTTTGAAGATGAAAGTAACTCAAAATTGAAAAAAGTTGTTGAATTTTTAAAAGACAGTCGCGCTGAATGGAACACGCTAAAAGAACAGAAAAATAAAATAGTGTATGATTATCGAAACTATATAACATCTATATATTTTCAAAAAAAAATTTTTTTTTGTTGTTTTATAGAAATGATTGCAAAGATGCTTACATTGATATACTGGACTTCAGTTCATATGATTCAATCGAAAACGATTTGCAACATTCTGAAAACATATGGGGCCTTTACGATGAATTTAATTCAGGTTAAAAAATATGTCCATAGTAAAAAAGACAATATATTAAAAAATATTGGTAAAAATTAATTTCAGATTTTCAAAGCATTGGACAAAAAGAATGGATTGCATTTCGTGGTAAAGCTTACAAAAAATGTATGGATTTTGTTCTAAAATGGCAAGAGAAACTTAAAGAAACGACTACGTCTCCATTAACAATTAAAATACACAATGAATTAGAATCCTTAAAAGTAATTGATCACATGATTAATTTAAAATTTGAATTGATATTTTCACGTGTGTTAAACGCAACGTATGTAACAAATATGTTGATTTTAGGCCTTTTCGCTTTGCATTAAATATGTTCAAGGAGAAACCTTTACAGAAAAACACTGGATCGAAATGTTCTCAATAATTGGAATTCCTTATAAGCATATCGAACAACTGAAATTTGAAGATTTTATTTTAGTTAAAGATAAAATCAAAGAAAAACTAACTGTTTTACAAGTAAAAAACAAATAACCAACGTAAAATAATAATTTCTAAAAACAGAGATGTATGTTTTAAGGAATTAAATTCTAAAGCAACTAATGAAATTACAATCAGACAAGCACTGTCTGAATTAGATGTATGGGAATTTGAAACACATTTCTCTACTTTAAACTATGTCGATTCTAAAGGCCACACTATTCGGATAATCAACGATTTTAAAACTATATTCAGCTCGGTAAGACGAATTTCTCTACATGAAAACAAATGCGATTCGTAGACTTTTCGTGTTTCGAAATAATACACAAGACGCAGAAGTACAATGTGTATATTTTTTATAAAATTACTATCTCGCTGTACCGAATTATTATGTGTTTTGTTTGGATAGATCGGAGAGAAACAATGTTTATTACAGTCAATTAAAAATACTTCAAACGACGAACAATTTCTAGACAAGTCTAATGTGTGGGAAGGTAAATTAATGGAACTCGATGCATACCTAAGACAATTTTCTCATATACAAAGAAAGTGAGTTATTATTCAATAGAATTAGATTAAAATATTATTATAATAGTAGTTAATAAATAATAATATATATCGTTAATTTTGGCAGGTGGTTATACTTAGACCCAATATTCGGTAGTGGTGCACTGAAAATCGACAAAGAAGTAAAAATAAGATTTGATAGAGTGGATAGAGATTTTAAATATATATTACAGCAATCTTTAGACTCAAAAGTCTTACAGTTTTTAAAAATAAATAACATAAAACATTTGTTAGAATCCATGCTTAATTTATTAGCAACAACGAAAAAGAGTTTAAACGATTTTCTTGAGGTAAAAAAATGTTCTGAATTGTGTATTATATATTTATACTGCTATTCAATCAATGGTAATAAATCGTTATTTAATCTTGCAATATAAAGGATAAACGAAAGAGTTTTCCAAGATTTTATTTTCTCAGTGATGAAGATCTATTAGAAATGATTGGACAAACAAAAAAAGTATCTGTAGTACAAGCCCACCTTAAAAAACTATTTAGTGGCGTACGAAACGTACAGTTCAACTCTTCGGGAAATATAATAGCAATAGAATCACCTCAAAATGAAATAGTAAACCTTGACAAGCCTGTACAAGTTTCCAATCAAATCGAGGTATTATCAAACATTTTATTTATTTTTTTTTTTTTTATTTCTGTTGGACGTTTTTAGGTAAATACTTTAATGGTTGAACTATGTATTTATTAAAGATTAAAACTGTACAATGCTATTTAAATTTTAATTAAGTTTAAACGTTTAGTTTTATTTGTCACTTTTATTTGTGCCCGACTAAAAAAAAATATGAAAATTAATTTATTCAGTAAAAAATAATTTAAAAAAAAAACTTAATTGACGTACTAATTTGGTTATTAATGTCATCATTTAATTAATTTTTCGCAGGAATGGCTTAAATTGCTTGTTCAAGAAATAACTAATACGTTGAAAATATGTTTTTTGAACTGTCTAAAAGAACAAGACCCTTTGAAATATCCATCACAGATTTTATGTATGGTAAATGAAGTCCTCTTCAGTTCAAGATGTGAAGATGCAATAAAAAAACAACAATTACAACAATTACAAAAGTCTCTAAAAGTAACCGAATTATATTTTAACATACGAGTGATATTTATAAATTAATTAATGCCTACTGTTATTTTGAGATTGAAAAAATCAATAGACAGTATCATGTATACAAACTATGATTACCATATAAGAATCAAAATTTTAATAAATTGTATTTGCTAATTTTTATTATTTTTCAAATCGCCTTTAACGAAATTTAAAATTAAAATGTTAAACTATTTCAGAATCAACTAGATACTTATACAGCATTAAATTTCGAAAGTACTGTAAGAGGAGAAAACGTACTACACTTAAAAATAAAGGGCCTAATTTTAGATACAATACATCATATTAGTGTAGTAGACGAACTTATTAACTCACGAGTGTCGTCTATTCACGACTGGGAATGGCAAAAAAGAATAAGGTTTGGATTTGATGTGCCATATTATTTTCTAATAATCTATGAAATAATAAAACGAATTAATCAATAAATCTGTGCTAAAGGTTTTACTCGCAATCTGGTGGTGAAATAATCATTAGAATGGTGGATTCGGAATTCACTTATTCGTACGAGTACCAAGGGATATCGCCCAAACTCGTCCACACGCCACTCACAGATAACTGTTATCTAACACTCACTCAAGTATATGTTATATTGAGCATTAAATGTGCCCACGAGGCTATGAATAACTATTATAGATTTGATGAATGACAACGATGTTCTTGTTATCATCAGGCAATGAGTATGGGATTTGGAGGAAATCCATATGGGCCCGCCGGTACCGGAAAAACGGAATCAATAAAAGCGCTTGGATATCTATTTGGCCGTCAAGTGTTGGTTTTTAACTGCGACGAAGGCATAGACATCAGATCTTTAACACGAATATTGATCGGTTTGGCGAGATGTGGAGCTTGGGGATGCTTTGATGAATTTAACCGCTTAGAAGATTCCACACTGTCAATGATCTCAACGAGAATACACCCAATACAAGAAGCGATTAAAAACAAAGAAACTAGCTTCATATTAGAAAACCAGAAGGTTCGACGTTCTTAAAATATAATTTATTATTTAAATTTCGTCTAAGAAATGACTTAATCTGTAAATCATATAATTATACTATTGGCATTGGTACATACTAAATTTTGTAAAATAAGCATGTTTTCTTAACTTAATTCATAGTTTTGATATCTATGAATTATGACATATACATATTACAACAGTATACATGTGATTATTTTTAAATATTTACGTTTAAAAAAATTGATTTAAAATATTATATTCATATGCTATACATATTGTATAATAACAGGAATGTTAAACTCAAAGTATAAACTGGGCCAATTATATTGAATAGTTCTCTATGCGGACAGCACATCAAAATTAATCGAAAAAAAAACATTTTATACAAATTTGTAATTTTATAATCTGTATTCTGTATAAATATAAAAATCAACGATCAGCATTTAAGTTTTTAAATTGTATATAATTAAATTTAAAATTAATTAAATCGTTGCGTAAAATAAGTGCATCATATTGTGGTATTGTGGTCCATACTCATTATTGAGATTAACTGTTATACAATTACGTTTAATTACAATTAATACATTTTAATATGATGTTCTTTATACCTAACGTTAATAATAATTATATTGCCGGTCAAATCACCAAATCAAACAACTATTTATTAGTTATTACTAAAATTAGAGTATTTATGACTTTTTTTATATTTTTTCTTTTAGTCGTGCACATTGAAATTGAAATTATAAATTTATTTAATATGGCGTAGAAGCAGTTAAATTTTATATTTTTGAATTCTTATGCATTTTTAGCTATTAATGCATATTTTTATTTTTAATAATTTTTTTTAAATTATATATTTCAAAAATCATGTATACGTTATCATTAATTTTACCACGTACAGCCGCACAGATGCACCAGTGTATAAGTATTATTGTTACCTGATGGTGTCAGAACTTACCTGAACGCACGTGAAATGCATATAAATTGTGGTCTATTAATAACCTATTTAATATGTTTTGAATAATTCAATTTTTTATCACATTATGACATATTTGATTATTCTTAGGACATATTTGCTAGGGAATATAATTTGCTATATTAGAGAATATGTCACATATTTTGCCCAATGATTTAAAAATAATATATTTCAGATTGACTTGAATTTGAATGCTGGAATATTTGTAACATTAAATCCAGCAGGACAAGGTTATGGCGGTAGAAATAAATTACCCGACAATCTCAAGCAACTTTTCAGACCTGTGATCATGAGTAAACCAGATCAAACTTTAATTGCTAACGTAACACTTCACGCCGAAGGATTTAAACACCCGCAAACGATAGCTAGAAAACTCGTAGAAACGTTTGATTCTGCCAAGTAAAATTTTATTTAATTAATATATAATAGTTTAGGTTAGCTATAAAATATATTTAATGATAAAATCAATTCTATTAGGCAATTGTTGAGTAATCAACAACATTACGATTGGGGTCTTCGAGCTTTGAAGACGGTAATTGGTTTTTGCGGTACAATCTTAAAGGCTTCAGCGGTGACTTTAAAATCGCTTTCAGAAGAATGTTCGGTGGCCGTACAGGCATTGGAATTAAACACGATTTCAAAACTTACGTTTGACGACAGCGTACTGTTCAAATCGCTTATTTCAAACATATTTCCGGAAGTAAAAGTTACAAACAGCGCTCAAATATACGATACACTGACTCAGAAAATACGGAAAGCTGCTGAAGATTTGGGATTACAAATAAATCCAAGACAAGTAAATCTTTGAACTTAAAATCGTTTAACAAGATCTAAGTGCATTAAATGTCCATTATAATTTATTAAGGAACAAAAATGTATTGAACTTTATGAACAATTACAACAACGCATGGGAGTAGTGGTGATGGGTCCGCCATCGACCGGCAAAACAACAATAATTCAATTATTGTCACGCGTAATGACGTTTAAAAGCTTTGTCGTTTTTCGAATAGTCTTAAACGAGTTTTCGTATTTTTCAGGCCTTGACCACTCAGAACAATATAAAAATACATAAAATAAACCCAAAAGCTCAATCACGATCGCAACTATTAGGAAAAGTAGATTTGGATACGCGTCAGTGGATCGATGGCATAATCAGCAAAGCTGCTCAACAAGCATACTCAGAAAATCCCGGTAAAAATTATTTATCTATGGGTAATAATGATAAGCAAATAATAAATAACTAAATACTATAGGTATTGATAGTTCCTTAGTTTCAAATGAATCGGTCTGGATTTAAACAGTTTAAATGATAAGAAAATAATTTGTAAAAATGCAAATTATTTTTGTTCAATTGATTACCTAAAAATTATCTTAGACTTTGCTTTTTCATTTTTTTTTATATACTTAAACTATTTTTTGAATACAGAATAATACAAACTATCTCAAAACTAAAATTATAAACAAATGTTTAACCTACTCTAATTTTAAGACGACAAGGAGCGCTAATGTTCAAACTCAAAAAGGTCGGCAAGTGAGTACTACTCTGCTGTACAGTATGTGTCGAGTGGATCACTTTAATGGATGCGTTAAATTTGAATTCAATGATATAAATTATTGTATACGAAAAACGATTTTTAGCGAAAACCGTCCGTCAGCCTACATAATTAAGTGTATTCTATGATATTGCTATTAAAATAATTCACATTACTATTAATAATACAGTAGATTGAATTGATTATGTAGAGAACATTTCATTAGAAAATTTGATTGAGTGACGTGTATGAAGTTAGCCTCCCCCCCACCGTATAAAACCTTTTCCAAAATTATTGTAACCTTATTTTTTCAATTTGTAATCCTTTGTAACCAAGTTTTTAGAATTTGTAACCTCATGTTTTTCAAGCAACAGACAATTTCTCAATGAGGGGTCAATTTCACGCAACCCCCCTCCCTCCAACGCAACGAAATTAATCAAAACTATTTGTAACTTATAAAACTCAATTTGTAACTATTTATAACCACTTTTCAGAATTTGTAACCTCGGCTCCTCCAAATAATCATCAATTTCTCATGGAAGAAAGGAGGGCTGATCTCTTTATTTCAATGAAATCGTCTAATATATATCGTATTATACAAATGCTAATATATAAAATTTCATATATTTATAATCATTATTTTTTTTATTACATTAAAAATAAAAATAAATTTTGTTAAAAATTTATTTTGCAAAAAAATTCCAGTTTTTTCTTATTTTTTTTTTTTTTTTTTTTTTTTCCCGCCGTGTTTAAAAACTGTTTGGAATTTTGTACATTTGATTCCTCAAAGTATCAACTAGATTCACTTTCTTATCAAAAAAGATGCTGATGAAGAAAATTGAAACACTTTTACTGCACTAAAACGTGATAAGAAACACGAAAAATAAATAAAAAAAATACAAGATTGTAAAATCAATACATTCACCGCTCTGCTCAGAATCTAAAATTATACATTTTAATTTATAGATATCATTTCTTGGATAATATTTGATGGAGATGTGGACCCCGAATGGATAGAATCGCTCAATTCAGTTTTAGATGATAATAGATTATTGACATTACCTTCTGGTTGGAGAATTCAATTTGGAAACAATATTAATTTTATTTTTGAAACTCATTCACTTAGACATGCGTCTCCAGCAACTGTATCGAGAATGGGTATAATTCTTCTCAGGTAATAAAATTAAAATAGAATCGACTTCGTATACCAAAAAAAAAAAGTATTATTAATATTATGTGTACTTTACCTGTTTACTGCAGCGAAGAAGACACTAGTGCAAAAAATGTAATTGATTCTTGGATTAATTTATTTCCCAATAGTAATATTGTAAAAGATTATGAAATTCAATTTTATAAAGGTAAAAGTATAAACTTGAATATAGTTTTATGAATATGGAATAAATATTATTAAATGTTTAAAGCTCTAAAATGGCTAGAAATTAACGGACAGTTCGTTTGTCCATGTTCGATGATATCAACAGTAAAAAATGTATTGCATCTTTTAACTGACGTTAAATCGAAATCCCATTTTATCATTTGTCTAATTAATGGATTAGGAGCGAATTTAATTGCATCGTACAAAGATAAATTTACAACAATGGTAAACGTATATTATAATAAAAAATCAAAATGATATAATTTTACTCACTTTATAATACCGTGTTTATAAAAGGTTTTTGAAATGTTTGGAGAGTATGTGCCGGAAATAAATGATGCAAAATATTATTGTTACAACGAAATAAGAGATAATATAGAAACATACAATTTACTAAATACGGAAAATTCAAATTTATTTGGAAACAAAATCGGCGATTTAATTGAGACACCCAGAATAGCAAACGCTTCTGATATTTTAGTCAAATGGATACAACATAGCACATCAATTTTTGTTGTTGGGCCATCGGCATCGGGTAAAAGGTAAAATGGTCCAATAAAATTTTATTACTAAGTATGAGATAAACTTTTTATTTTTTCAGCAAAATTATTTTTAAATGCACTAATCTTTTAAGAGGAATTGAATGTGTCACAATCCATTGCAGTGCTCATACTTCACCTGAACAGATTTTATTAAAAATATCACAGGTATTAAAACAAAATTAAGTCCCGACATCAGTTAAACATAATATTATATAGACTGTATTTTATATTTTAATTGTCTCTATATTTCATAAATTTTAGATAAAATAATCTTTGTTTAAAATATTTAAAAGGCAAGTCCGTATATTTTTTAGTTAATTTTAATAGCCAAAATGTATCTACGATAAATAATATAACTATATATAATATGCGTACCATATTGTTTTTAAGGTGTGTGTAGTAGTTTCCAACAACAAAGGTAGGATTTATCGGCCAAAAAATTCAGAACGATTAATTTTGCATTTTAAAAACTTAAATCACGTTAAACCAGATAAGTGGGGTTCTATTTATCTAGCAGCATTTATACAACAAGTGAGAGCAACATTTTTAACAATAATTTTTTTTATATACATTTTGGTGCTTTGGAAAGGGGACATAATTAATCATTCTTTTTATTTATATAAATTAAATAATATGTTTTAGTTAATTTTTTTTGGAGGATTTTATGAGCCTGCCACTTTGGAGTGGATGGGAATTGACTCTAATATTGTAATAGTTAATAGTTTAACTTCAACAGACGGCATTAACCCAAGGCTTGTATCGGCTAGTAATATTTTACACATCGAGTAAATAGAAAAAATTTCAAAACCATTATAATTTAATTAAAATAATAATATATTTTGAAACGTTGACATTTTTTTATAGAACACCACAAAAACATGAACTTAAAAAGATTTGTTCGGAATACGTAGGCACGATGATAGAAAGCAATTCAGAATCAATTACTAATGCAATAGTAGATTTATTAGTGAAGGTATTATTTTATTTTATCGGTTATCGGGTAGTCGACACCTGTAACAATAAAGTTCATTAAATATTTAAATACAAACATTTTATACTAATAATCTTTCTAGACTAGAGAAACGCTTACATCAGTACAGACACCTCATTATACATTTACAAATCATATTTTAGTGGAGTTATGTCAAAATCTAAGCCGATACCAATTTAATGACGAAAATAATGCAGCTCGAGTAATAAAAAAAAATATATATTCATCCCTTCGATATTAATAAAACCATATTTCAGGTTTTGTTTTTCGAAGCAAATCGCATTTTTAATGATCGACTAGTGACGTATGAAGACAAGTCAAAATTCGAAGGAATAATTCATAAGATTTATGCAGATCTTCGTTTGAATTTCAAATATGAAGGTGATTATATAATATATAGTATTACACATGTATCAATATTTATATATATATAAATTATATAATATTATTAGAAAAGTTTTAATTTTAATGTATTTTCATTATTTAAAATAGACAGTTTGTTCAATTAAGTTTTTTAATATTAACCTCATTATAAAATAATTATTTAGGTAAAATGTTTATTGGTAAACTAATAAATAATTAGATAAAGAACAATTTATTTTTATGTACTTAATTAATTAAAAAATTCTGGCTACCACTTTAAAACAAATATTATTTTAAGTTTTAACATTACTTTTATAAGCATTTAAAGTTCAAATTTTAACAAAAAGTGAAAATTCACTATTTTATAATTTAATATTTCTTCACAAATTGTTTTAATATTTCTATTTCAAATTATGACAAAATTGGATGTATAAAAAAAAATAATAATTTTAGTTATTTTGTCAAGACTCAAAAAATATTATTCTTTGATAATAAATGCGATTTGTTTTTGGCAAAAACTAGTTTAACCTATCGTATAATAAATTATAAATAAATTACTAATGGCAATATAAATATATAATAAGATAGATTTAGAAATAGAAATATAGCCTGACAGACTGCCTTCACACAGAATTATTTTTTCGTATACAATGATTTATCATTGAATTTAAATTTAACAGATCCATTACAGTGACCTACTCAATGACGATCCTACTAGTACCCACAATATAGTAGAGTAACTTTCCCCGGTTTTGAAAATAAATATCATTTGTTCAACTTCAACTTTTTCTTATTTTTTTGTTTACTGTTTAGTTATTAAATATTGTAGATTCTTCTGACGAGTTACCATAATATATTTTAATATACCTATCACCAATTATTGCGAGAACACAAAAAGTTTCGTTTAAAAATAAAAATATTCTTAAAATATGTTTCTGAAGATTAAAAACTGATTTGATTAGTGACTGATTTTATTATTTTTGAAAAAATTCGTAGTTGGTGATTTACTTTGATTTAAAGTATAGTATAGTATTGTATAATATAGTACAGTAAAGTACAGTTTATAAATAATATACTTTATATATTAGTATATTAAATAATGTATCTTTCTATGCTACACACGGTTGTGAAATTACTATAAACAATTAAAAAGCCTCATATAAAAATAAAAATATCCTCAAAGTAATATGTTTCTAAAGATAAAAAATATATATATATATTTTATTACCGACTGATTTTATTATTTTTGAAAATAATTCGTAGTTTATGAATCACTTTGGTTTAAAGTATAGTACAGTGTAGTTTGGTGTATCAAATAATGTACCTTTTTATGCTGCACGGTTGTGGAATTACTATTCCGTCGTCTCACGAATATAATAAATAAATATATTTTAGATGTCGTTTATGTATGCGAAAGAAAAATTGATCCAAAATATAATGGTTTACTTTCAAAAGTTGTCGTAGAAGAATGGAAAAAAATAATTGAAAAATGTATTGTCACAAATGGTATTCCAAATCTATATAATTTGCTTATCGTGTAGTTTTCATTGAATATTATTTACGTTTTTAAATTCCATTTAGAAACCACGAATCAGGAAGTTGAGTTGAACACAGAATTACTATATCTCATTACAGCCTATTGTGAAAGAGTTTTAACCAACCCTAGAGGGTGTATGTTGTTGGTGGGGCGTTCAGGAATAGGACGAAACTTGGCCGTAAGAATCGTTGCATCCAGACATAACGCAACAGTCGTATCGCCTAAAATACGACCAGTCTTTAATTTGAATGCATTTAAAAACGACCTCAAAACGGTATTACATAAAGGTTTTATAATACCAAATATTGTTTACATAAAAAGTGAAATATTATTTTTTAATTAGATCATGCAAACTTGTGGGATAGACAACGAAGAGGTTTATTATGTTGTCGAGGAATATCACATTGTAAATAATGAAGTACTGGATATTGTAAGTTGTTTAATAGTGTCTGGTGAAGTGATGGGGCTCTTTCAAAATGAAGAATTAGAATCGTTGTGTGTACCTCTCAAAGATCAAATGTCTCAACAAAATTTCGACGGAACACCGACCTATTTTTTTACACAAAGTAAAACAATATTAATAGTATAATAAAATAATTAAACTCTCATAAAATGTGTTAAAAAAGCACAACATTGTCAAATGTCAATTTATAATATATTTGCTTGATTTCAGGAGTAAAAAATAATTTACACGTAGTAATGATTTTGGATTCAGAAAGTGAATTTTTCAACAACTGTTTAGAAAACAACCCGGCAGTATTAGATCACAGTCACATCATATGGCTTGATAGATGGGATGACAAAACTATGGAAATAATACCGGAACTGATTTTCAAAAAGTTGTACTAAAACCGTACATTAAAAATCAATATTTATTATTCAAACATAAATTTCAGAAATAAAATAATGGATGAATTTCCAAATATTAAAGAAAATATTTCGTACTTTGCCAGTATTCATCGAGAAGCCGAAAGCTGGATGAATACTTGTCCAAGACGTTACTTATCGTTTATACAAACATTTAGTATCCTACTGACGACCAAAAAAGATTCAATTAGTAAAAGAATGGCACATTTAAAAGTAATGTAAATTACCTTTAGTGTATTTTAAAATCATTTTTATATTTACATATCTTAAAGGCTGGATTGTCAAAGTTAATCGATGCCAGAAACATCGTGGCAAAATTAAAATCTGACGCTGGAGCTCAAGAAACGAAACTAGCGGAAAAACAAGAAAAGGCCAATCAAGCCTTGAATATGATATCTAGAACCATGCAAGGAGCTAATACGAAAAAAGAGCAAATGGAAAGTCTTAGAAAAGAATTTCAAGTAAAAAACGATGTTTTAAACCAGAGGTAGTACATGTATTATATTGAATTAATAATATTATAAATAAATAGCAAACTTTGATGATACGCATATGAAGGTGTAAAAATATACATTATCAAAATTAACTTGTATGAAATAAATTTATTGAAAAGATTAAAAGTCTGTAGTGATAGAACAAGCAGGTTAGAGGTGTACGTAAAAAAGATTTACGACAAAAATGTAATGCTATTAGTATCAATCGTAATTTAAATTGAATTGTTTTAAATATAAATGCATAACGACCACGATTGGTGTCGTATGAAACGTGATCAAAAATTAAGTAGAAATAAAAATTTTAGGAAAAAAGAAATCGATCAAGAACTAGCGCAAGTGGAACCATTGATTGAAGAGTCTCAAGCAGCCGTGAGCAACATAAAATCGGAAGCGCTGACGGAGATCCGATCACTTCGAGCCCCGCCAGAAGTGATCAGGGACATACTGGAAGGCGTGCTTCGGCTTATGGGCATTCAGGACACGTCATGGAATAGCATGAAAACGTTCCTGGCAAAGAGGGGCGTCAAGGAGGACATAAGGTTTTTCGACGCACGCAGGATTTCGGAAGCCAACAGGGACTCGGTGGAGAGGCTTTTGAAGTCCAAACGCGATTCGTTCGACTCAAAAAACGCGAAGAGGGCATCGGCGGCGGCGGCCCCGCTGGCTTCGTGGGTAGTAGCCAATGTCGAATACTCCCACATACTTCATAAAATAAAACCATTGGAAACCGAACACGCTTCGTTGAAATCGTAATAATTTAATTTATATAATAAAATATTATGTTACTGAATCACGCTTTGCAGTTAACGTGAAGTCTTAAATTTTTTTGTACGGTCATGTAAAACGTATTTATTCCATATAGAAAGTTGCAGAAAGCCGAAGAGCAAATAGAACTGTTAAGTGATGGGTTGGACAGTGTTGAGAAGAACGTGTCAGAATTAAGAGAACAGTTGACAGTCAACACTAAAGAAGCAGCGGAAATCGAATTAAACATTAACAAAGAGAAAAAGACGATAGAAGCAGCCCAAAAACTTGTCGAAAAATTGGATGACGAATTTTCGAGATGGGGTTTACAGGTATTTGTATGGAATTGGTAGTAAAATAATTATTAAACTATCAGATTAAGATTATTGGTAGGTAAAATATAAAACTTGTAACATGCACTATGGATTTAGTAAATTCGAATATTAAATCGTGTATGCACATAGTACAATAAAATACTTATTTATATATTACGATTAAATTAGATAAAAACTTGAGCTTGATGTCAATATTTTAATTTTTTATTCTACCAGATTATATACATCGACCGAATTCAACAATACAATTATATCTAATTTCTGTCAAATATTTAATACATATAAATTTATAATTTATTATGCATGCATAAATAATGTACAAAAAAATACGTATTAAAAAGTTATAAATAGTACCTACTTATCATAATTATAAATCTTAATTTGCATTTGTCTGACTAAATGGTTAAATGGATAAGAATCGTAAATGATTTCAGTATAATTGAGAATTAACTGTTTAAATTATTGTATCTACAATAATTATTAAATAGGTAGGTTGCTGATATTAGTTTTAATATTTTGTTTTATTATTCGCAACGAGATATAAAACAACTTTTCCTTTTTCTTTGTAGACCGTTATCAAATTCCGTAAATTTTTTCACATTTGAACTTTAAAAATATTATAATCAAACATTTGACCTCAGATAATTATTATGTACTGATAACTATTGAATAATACAAACACATTGTTTTGTTGCATACTTATGTAAATGCCTACAAATAAAAAAATTAAAAAACTTAGTATTATGATGTAATATATGAAAATATGAACAATTTTCTTCACATACTATATATATATTATATAATAATAGCAAATAATTATAATTATAGAAAATATTGAAGTATATTAAATCAAAATTCAAAGTAAATTAAAAGTTTCAAGTATTTTTCATAGGTAAACGAATTGTCGTTAAGTTTAGAAAACCTGTTACTAAACTCACTGCTAGCGTCAGCGTTTGTGACATACTTATCGGAATGTTCAGATAGTATTCGCAATGAAAAAATTGAAAAATGGAAATACGAACTAAAATCAAACGAATTTACGTTTTCCAAATTTATGGAATCTGAATGTCAGATACTGCAGTGGATTACTGAAGGCTTGCCATCTGATGAAACATCGCATCAAAATGCCATAATTCTCAAACAGGTAAACAATATATCTGCCTTCATTACCTATATTTTGTTATCTGTAATAAAATATTTATTTAAAACATGTTTGTAATAGATTAAAACCCTTCAGATTTCGGTAAGTCGATGAAATATGTCCATACACATACATACTGACTATAATATATTATGTACTAATGTGATGATCGGACTCGTATAGGCTAAGTTTTACCCATTGATCATTGACCCCAATAACAACATCATGGAGTGGTTAAGATTAAAATTACCTGCTAATTCAACAGAATTTACGTCGTCTGAAAACCCAAAATTATACTCAAGTTTAGAATTAGCTGTTCGGTAAGCGTTCTATTTAATACAAATCTTGTACTTGCGCGTATAACCCGATAAGAAAAACAGAAAAATGTTACATTTTTTTTCAAGTTTTGGTAAAACGATAGTAATACAGAACGTAAGCAAAATCGATCCTATACTCGTGCCAGTATTGAGAAGTGACTTTATAATTGAAGGTAATATTTTATACAATACTCAACAATCGCATAACGTCATTATATTATAAACAAACGAATGGGTATGCTTAGGTAGCAGAAAAATGGTCCAAATTGCAGACCGACTGGTAGATTACAACGATAACTTCCAACTATACCTGTTTAGTAACACCACTGACTTGACCTTGTCCTCAGACCAATCTGTTCTATTAACAATTGTTAATTTTACTCTAAATCACATTGGACTCACTGAACAGGTAGGGTACTTAAATATACATAATTCTTGTAATCATACGAATAATTTTTAATTTTGAAACTTGGTCCAATTTCTATAGCTTCTACGACATGCACTAAAAGTGCAAAATCCTAGATTAGACTCCATGCATTTGGAGCTATTGCACACGGAAGAAGAACTGAAATCAAAACTGCATGTACTACAAGAGAACGTGTTGAAGGACTTGGCTGACGCACAAGGGAATATACTCGAAAATCAAGTAAAATGTTTTTTTTTTTTGTAATTTTTAAAAAATTATGGACTTGACGTTCTAATATTTGTGTGCCTATGCAATTATTTAGGAACTTCTTAATTCGCTAGACAGTATAAAAACCAACAGCACCGAGATATCAAAATCACTCGACGAGTCGTTAAAAGTGCAGAGCAAATTAGAGTTTGAATGTCAAGTGTACAAACCGTTTTCCAGTTACGCTTCAAAAATATATTTCGCATTGAAAGATTTGTTCGTCTTCAATCGTTTTTGTCAAATTTCGATGGCGACATTTGTCAAACTGTTTCAATTCACACTAAAAGTATAATGCTGATTGTGAAACGATTTTAGTTTTACGAAAAAATTACTTTAACTGTTTGTACGCGTTTCAGGAATCTACCGGCGGTACGAACCAAGAGAAACGACTATTGCACACGGTTTATTATTATGTTTCAAGATCGCTTTTCAAAGATCAACGATTAACATTTGCCACATATTTGTCATATAAATTGAATCCTAATGATTTCGGTTCCAATGTAAGTATTTATAATTATATTTACGATTTAACGAATTGGGTAATTTAACTCTAACGAAATCGATTGATTTGCGTAAACAGGAATGGGAACTGTTCATCGGGAAAAAAACAACAAATATCGACGAAGGGTTGAATTATAAAGAAAATATTCCAAAATGGATTAACGACAACAGGGCTTTTGATGTGTACATGTTAAAAGTAAATATTCTTATGTAAATAATTAAAATAACATAATTAAAATTGAATTAATCAAAAGAAATTTCATATTATATCTAATAATATTTATATCTATCCATTGTTGTATTATTGTTGTTTTTAAATTTTTAATAACTATAATTATTATTTACATAAGTGTATAACTTTTTGTTATTATAAAATATATATAATTATTTCATACTTTTTCAAATGATTTTATTCCCCCCCCCCCCTCTTTTTACCACTACAATCAAGGGCTAGCCGCTCAGGGACAACTTTTAATTTTACATTATTATATTTTATTATATTAAAATTATTAAATATTCAGATTTAATACTAATTTATAATCTAATTTTAAATTTGAACTAAAATCGTAACGACACTTATTCTGACATTAGAAATCGGTACCAGAACTATACGAAAAGCTTCAACTCGATAATCAAAGCATATGGAAAGATTTCGTCGAAACAACAAATTCCAGTATTCCGAATTTAGTAAATGTGTCAAATTTTCAACAAGTATTAATAACACAAGCACTGAAACCCGACAGGTTGCATAAAGCCTTGACAGAATTTTCGCTCAATCAACTAAGTATGTTACGCCAGATCGCTTTTATTTTACAACGGAAATGTGTTCATAATATGTGCCTATTTTTGTCGTTTTAGAATTGATCGACTTGTCGCCGTCAACGTTGAGCCTATCCAAATTGGTCGGAGAAAACACAGAACCGGTGATGATAATAACGTCAATTGGATCCGACCCGTCCGACGAGCTTAGGATATTGGCCAAACAGATGACTCACGAAAGTTGTATAGAAATAGCTATGGGCGAAGACCGAAAGGAAGTCGAGTCACTGCAGGAACTATGCACACAGCCGAAATGGGTCGTCTTGAAAAACATACACCTGAGCTCGGAGTCGCTTTTGACGGAGCTGGAAAAGCGGTTAAAGTCGTTGAAGAACGTGCACGAGAAGTTCGCAGTGTGGATGACCGCGGAGCCCGACGAAAAAATTCAACATTCATTCGTTGTGTCATGCGTTAAAGTCGCGTACGAAGCGCCGCACGGCATCAAAAGGAATATGAGACGGGCCTATGACATCTGGAAAAATGAGCACGTGGTGTGGAAATCTTCGGACGAAATACGATCTGTTTACGCTTTGGCCTGGTTCCATTCCATAGTGTTGGAACGCAGGACGTACATACCACAAGGGTGGTCGCAATATTACGAGTTCAACGATTCGGATTTATCCGCAACCCTGAAAGTCTTACAGAAAACAATACATCGAGGCAAGTACTAACTCATTTAATTAATCTCGTATTGCCGTCGATTAAATCAATGGCATCAGCGTGGGCGTGACTAGTATTTAATAGTTACATGGACTATATAGAGTCCTATAAAAAACCAAAGTTCAAAATAACCCGCATGGGGGTGCAAAGTCCCTCACATCCCACATCATGTCCGTGTGACTAGAGTTTAGTAATCACAGGGACTAAGAAGTGTTATAAAATAAAAACTGTAAATTAACCATTGAGTAAAAAAGCCCACACCCCTTTGTCATTAAAAATTAAATAAATATAATATGTATATAACTGTATTGCCTATACAGAGTATTTAGATACAAATGCTTATAAAATAATATTATTTAAAATCTATAGATCAGTGGTTTCCAACCTCTTCTATTCTACTCCCTCTTTATAGATTTTCAAAAATCTTGCGTCCCCCTCCTATAAGTTGAAAAAAATTAGCACCTTTTTTTGCAGTATACCTTAGAAATAAACTATACAATATTTTATTAGACATAAAAATTATTGTAAAATAAAAATTATTTAATAAATACAAATTTTACTTCGTAATGACTGCTTGCGCCTTCCCAGCAATGTGTACACGCCTCCCACACACACATACACACACACAGTTTGGGAAACATTGATCTAGATTCTAGAAAATTCTTTTTCTAAAATATTTACTATCGGTAGCCAGATTACTGAATCTGTTTTTGTGAATATTCGACCTGATGTATGTTTTGATTTTCCTTACACATGAACTCGTACAAGGTTAGAGGGCTAAAAACGTCTATGGGGGAACTAGACCCCCCCTAATTACGCCGATAGGCATTAGTTTATTCTTATTCACTAATAATAATCGAGTTGTATAAAATGTTCAAACGCATGCGTCCGCTATCTATAGACTTAACTGTCCAGGGGTATATATAAAGTACGTATTGTTCTATATTTTATTATATTATATTATTTACAACAATAAATTTGAAAATACTCCTATTATAAGTATTTCAATAGAAATTAGCTCATTTATGACTTGGGTGTAACACAAAATAATTGATGCAACTTTATAATATTTCCTGTAAATAGTTAATTATATTACAATTTATAATAAAAAAAATTAATACTCTAATATTAAAGTTTTTATTTACATATAATTTTACTCCTCTTTGCATAGATAAAGTAGACGTTACATTAGAATTATTATTTTATTCTAATAGCTTTGAATTACATTTTTTTTAAATGGCTGTAGCAATAAGAGAAAATTCAATCTTCAACCTCCCACCAGTACTATCCTTTTTAAGAACCAAAAGTATCCGTCACTATAGCCACTGCAGATTTAAATAACGTACAAATTGTACAATATGGAATTATATATTTTTTGTATTCGTGTAACTTTTGTTTTAAATTTATAGAACACAGTTCGACAAGATGGGCTTACGTCCACGGACTATGTGAAAAGGCTATTTACGGAGGCCGGATCACGAATGTACAAGACGTAGCTATCCTTACAACATATTTGCAATGCGTGTTCACATCGAACAACGTCAATTGGAAGGATGGCATACCCGGAATAACGGATTTAAATTCTGGTGACGCAAAGGTATGTGAATCGTATGTGTAAGGTTAGGTTAGGTTAATATTTAATTAATTTTTGAAATTTTGAAATTTTTAATTTTACATTTTTTTTTTTTAATTAATATAAATTTTTTTTTTTTTTGATGATATGCGTTTTTTATTTATTGATCTTTTTGGGATCAAAATCATAACTGTGCGGTTTTAACCTATTAAATGTGTACAGTTTTAACCTACCAAAAGTGTGCGGTTTTGTCCTGTATTTTATCAAAAATGTGCGGTTTTTGGAGTCAACGTAAAAAATGTATTTATACAAACGCTAATAGCCAAAACATTTTAGTACGATAATTGTAATCAATTTTAACATCTGATAATTTATTAATTAATAATATTTATACGTTAAATGTCGATATTTGTGTAAGTGAAACTAATCTAATACAGGTAAATCATTATATTTTTGTTTGCACAAATATAGGATGTCGAGAACGCATTGAGAAGCGTGCCAGAACAAGACACTCCGAAACTGTTGGATTTGCCGGAGAATGTAGACAGGTCGTGGCAAAAGAAACAGAGCACCGAAACAATATCACAGTTGCGGCGTGAGCAAAACATTTTAAAACTTACATAACACTTTAAGATTGGAAACAAGCAATAATTTGACTATTAAAATATTCACATAAATAATCCAATAGCCGCGATTGACTAATAGCTATATCACAAGCTCACGAGGACCAATACATTTCTTTTTAAATCATCATTAAAATTTTGAGATTAAGTAGTGAACCCCGATGTACCTAAAATGTAATTGGCACAATAACGATTATGGCACCTAGACAAAAACTATATAGCTAAATAATATTATTATTGTTATTCAAGCTCTATCTAAATTACCGTCGTCCACATCTATCTGATAGTTACTGACATTATACTTGCATAGTTTTTTTTTCAAAGAAGTCCACATTACGCACTTTTTTCAAATTCTTTTTTACGGAATTATATAGTGATGTGCTAAGATCATATTTGTAAAATACTTTGTTTTTTTCCGCTAATTATATGCATTAACTATACGTATACCTACTCATTTGAAATTTCATTAGTTATCACGGAAAAAAAAAACATTTAAGTGTATTTACATAAATTCCAAAAATACAAATTGAAACGAACGAACATTCACATAACGTATAACGTAATTAGTGTACGCATAAAAACGGGATGGTGATAAATCGGTAACAAAACACTCTTTATTATTATACTCGTTTAATACCATCAACAATGTGTACCTCCTATATATATATGCTGTTTACAGGCGTCAGCATTGGCCGCATCGGAACGAAACTTCACATAAGAGGCGACTGGCATTCGGAAGTCCAACCCGTTCTGGACACGTGGAAGGCTTTGAACAGGGGCATCAACCTGACCGAGTTGCCGACGAGCAAAAGTGGCGACGGTAACTCACGGCCGGTGGACGCATTTTTCGGCCAAGAACTTAACTTCGCGATCCGACTGGTCAGAAACGTGCACAAGTCTTTAGCCGCCGTAAACCAAACGATTCGCAGCAACACGAGGCCTTCGACCGCAGTGTCGGACACGGTGTTACATCTCATTAGACTCAAAGTATGATATAACGTCGCCTTGCCCAAAGGATCGGATTCAAAGAGTGCAGGGCAAATAGTCAGTTAGGCACAGATTCTGATTTTTTTACTACGAAGTGGTTTACACATTTTCATGGTTTTGACGAATTATGTAAAAATTTAAAACTTTATAAAGAAAAATCGTGAACATGTACGATAGACATACACACATACATATACTCGTATTTTCGATATTTATTAACAGGTGTAAGAAAAAATATTGAGGATAGATAAGCCTACTACTTGTAAGCTTAACTATTCTGAACATTTTACTTATAACCAATAATTATCATATGCATAAATCGTAAAAAAATATTAAGACAATTATAAATAGTAAGGAGCAAAATATTTTGAAAATCATAAGATGCCTGGAAAATGATAGTACCTATATATAATTAGTGAAAAATTTAAAGTATTTTACGGTTATTTATTTTCTACCTACAACCAAAAAAACAAAAATAATAGATAACAGTAGATCCGTGTCTTGTCAAACACACCGGTTATAATTTATAATACCCTTTACGATTCCACGATAAAGATGATAGCAAAAATAATAATTATTATTGTGGTAATACCTACTTTAAATTATATACTATTAAATTATTTTTTTTAGACGCCCAAAACGTGGATGGGCCAGTGGAATGGTCCAAACGATCCGGTAGCGTATATCAGAACGATCGTGACCAGAACGACGTCTGTGAAAAAAATCAACGCTTCAGCTGACAAATTGTCGCAGAAAATCGACCTTGACGAGATGTTCCACCCCAGAACGTTCCTGGTCGCGCTAAAACAACAAACAGCCAAGTAAGTACAAACTACAAAGTATCTATATTATAAAATGCAATATACGCGTTGAGGTGTAAAGTTATTCCACAGATCTATCCGAAATATTTCGATTTTGCGATGAATCAAGTTAATTTTTCGGATTTCCGTGACATCCTTTAGGCAATTAGTCATACAACAGTAAATACAATATGCCTACCAAAACTTTATAGGTATTGTATATTGATTATAATGCGGAATATTCAAATACACGAGCAATCTCGAATTAAGGAGAGAACGACAAGGGGCTTATCACTTTCTGCAAAATATTTGTTTACGCAAATTCCCGCAAAGGAATTTAGAAAGAAAAAATTGTTCGCGTTACGAAAAATGATTAATGGATCAATAATAAATAATTGATATTTAATAAGATATTATTTAACAATAAGATAAAGTTTATAAGTTTATAAAAATGAATTATCACTATTGTGACTAGTGTACAATGCACGACTATGCATATTATGCAATGTATATATACATATATATCTCTACATAGGTATATGTAGAGACAGTGATGAGCAAGATACTCAAAAATCAGTATCGCAATACTAGATACTTTGCTTTGGAGTATCGCGATATTAGATACTTACATTTTGAGTATTTAGATACTCGATACATTTGAATAAAATTAGTCACGGTTTTTTTTAAAAATATTGTTTATGCGCATTAGGAGGTATATATATTTTAAATAGTTAATTATAGACTTCAAAAACTAATAATTTAATAGTTATAATATTCTAAAACAAATTTATAATTACTATTCATATGCATAATTTTCTTCCTTGACAAATGTTTTAGTAACCTTACGTAAAAACTTGCACTGAGCGCACTAACGCCGAATGCGACAGTAGGCGAGTAAAAATAATCGTAAAAAATAATTTTTCAAAGAATCGTGATACAAGAAACTCGATACTTCTTATAATCATTAATTTATCAAGATACGTATTTAAGGTACCTGTATCGAAGATACTGCTCAACCATGTGTAGAGATGCGCAGATAAAGCCATGGTAGGGGAGAAGGTCCTATTCTGACATAAATAAGTAGATACATTAGAATGTTTTCATTTAAAAAAATATGTACAATAATTAATCATTTATAAATTGTACAACTTACATATGCAATTTATAAGTTTTTTGACCTAGAGACAAACATTTAAACAAAAATAAGATGAAAAATCAATCAAAATTTGAATATTTATAAATAATTTAAAAACTACATTTTTAAAAATACTTATAAAATATTTGGTGAACATTTCAAATCTCAAGACAGTTATTTCTTTTAGAATTAAGTAAAACAAAATCGTTTATGCCAAAAACTATTGTAAATTTAAAAATGTAGGTAATAAATAAAAATTAATAACTATAAGGTTTTCATTTTTGTTGACACTAATAATTACAAATTTCATAATATTCATGTACATCTTGTAGTCAAAAACTAGTCTCAGTTACCTATCAGCAGTGATGTAAGTATGTAAATAGATAAACTTCTAAGTGATGGTGTTATGTTGTTGAAGGGAGGGGTATTTAAATCACCTGATATATTTGTATAGTAAAAACCTGTAGGAGAAATTCAAAAAAAAAACTTATAGATACAAAGTACATCTCTTGTATGTTTCTTAAGAGGGGGCCTAGACTTCAGTAAGAGAACTAATGAAAATCTTTAATTTTTAATGTAGACAATATGAAATACCAATGGATAGTCTCATACTCGATTGTTCCCTGTCAACTAATGGATTAAAAGGTTCCAAAATCAACACAACAATATCAAATTTGATCATAGAAGGTGCTAGGCTCAATCACAACACACTCGTTGAAAACACGGCAGATTCACCATCAATATCTGTCATCGACGACATTAAACTTGCATGGATTCCACAGGTTTGTGACAAAATATATAAATAAGATTCAAAAAATATTTGTGCAATAATTTTTAGTTTTCATGCAATGTGTATTTTACTAAATTTGGCAAACTATAGCTGTTGTTTGGTCAGTAGAATTATAATTTTTACATTTTATAGGAACATACAAAGTACATGAAAAACTCTGATTTATCAATAGCGTTATATGAGACACAATTCAGAGATAATTTAATATCGTTGCTACCAATGGCAATACCATTAAATGAACAAAAAAAATGGATCTTAGCTGGAGTGACTCTGTTTCTGAGAACACATTAATTTAAAAAAAAAAACTAATGATTTATTACCTATATTGTAAAACAATTTTATGAATCAGCTCAAACAATAAATTTATACCAATATATTGGTAACATAGTTAACAACCTATAATAAGACTATGCAACTATTCCTATTGTTCAAATTTCATATACTTTATTATTGTATCACTACAAACTACAAAAGTAAAATTGAAATTATATTCTTTCTTTCTTTTTTTATAAACTATTTATCATACACAATCTCAATGACAAGTAGGTACTACAAAACACAAACACACACAAAATACTCAATTCAATATTTTACAACAATATTTTTTATTCATTATTTACTCTAAATATTACAATATTAATATTAATTGAATTATTAATATATAATATATATAACTTATAAATATATAGATATGCTAAATTTTTTTTGTAAATTTGTGTAATACATTACACGGTAAATAGTAAATTCAAAATATCCTCATATTCAGACCAACAAGAATGAGATAAATTACACATCAACTTAAATAAGATGACTCTTATAATTCCAATAAATTGGCTAAAAAAATATACAATTTGTATTCAAAGCATTTTAAAAAAAAAAGATAAAAATTCTCACCCATTATTTTTATTTTTTACTTTTTTATCTAAAACAGTTTAAAGTAGTGTAAAATTAAACTTTTGATGTTTATACAAAACGTTACTGCGCAACACTATTACAGACCAGAATTATTATTATGCATTGTGAATGAAAAAAAAATTATAAATAGATAGTAGTCTAACTAAAAACATTTACCAAACCATTCATTGATATTTAATATAAATTTTAAAAATTATACATTGGTAATATGTATGATAGACAGGAGTAAAGCTATAATACTATATTTTTATATCAACATTTTAATAATATAAGTTAAGTTGTTATTTATTTAGTATTCAATGAAAATCTTACAACATAACAGGTAATTCAGTATGGAAAACATAATTTTGTATTGCCTAATATTTGATAAAATATGCATCATTAAATTAAACAAATGTTTTCACGATAATACCCCAGATTTTAATTTCTGTTATTAAATATAATTGAGATATTAATTAAGTTATACAAAACAAATTAATCATTATTTTTAATTTAGTTAAATAATATTTTACATACAAAAATATGTATACTATGTCAATATACATTTACAATAAAATGAAATTCGTATTCAAAATGTTCATAATTTTGTTGATTATAATTAGCAGTCTAAACTTTCAATACTTAGTTGTGTATAGATACTACACAACTTGTAGCATTGTTGTTATTTATAAGATAAAATAAAAATTACAATTTAAAAATGACTTAAAACTTGTTTGTAAATAATAAATCTTAATACAATATTGAAACAAATTCATTATTTATAGAATAAATCATGAAAAAAAGCATACATTCTCTATTATAAAACTTAAATAAAAATAAAATATTTACTTGAGATTTTGTTATGGATTATGGTTTTACATGTTGCGCAGTTAAGTCATATATAAAATTAATTTAACATTTTTAAGTTGTTAATGTTTAAAATATTACTGTTTAAAGAAAAAAAAAGAAAAAATGAAAAATGTAGGAACTGACTCATATTCAGGTCTTAAATATGCCAACTATAAAATAATGATTAAAATTTTATCATGCTAACACCCATTAATAAAATACGGAATTAGGATTTTTTGCATGTATATTTATATATATTTTCAAGTTTCTCCAAGGATCAATCATGTAGCATACCGTTTTGTCCATAGCCTAGCAATTCTGTCATGTTCTTCGCGGTTTTGTAGATACTGTGTAGCAATACTACCGACTAGGGGGTCCGCTAAAAATATAATAAAGAAAAATTATTTTAATTATTATGAAATAAATATTACATAAGTAATTTACAGTAATTATATTAATATGTTAATATATATATATATACATTTACCTTAAATAATTCTTTCAATATTTAATTAAAATTATAAGACATTAAATATTGACCATAAAAATATTTCTACAAACATTATCTAACTATTTTAATAAATTTAATTATGTTTTCAAAATTTTTTTTTTAATACTATTAGTATTAATATTTATCTTTTAGATTATTTATTGTATATTTGTTATTAATTTTAAAAAAATAATAAATAATAATGTATTAATGCATTATAAGCCTTTACCTGGATTACAATCAGTCAAAAGGGAACAAATTGACAGCAGCACCTTAGAGATGGTTAATGCAGGAGACCAATTGTCTTTAAGTATATCCAAGCAAATTACACCCTGAGAGTTAATATTGCAATGATATATGCGAGTCCTAAATGTTACCTAAAAATTAATAACGGTTATAATTGGTTTATCAAAAACTAAAATCATTATTGTAATTAAAAAAATAAAAATTGTTTATTACATACTTTAGGAGGCTTAAATGGATACTCAGGTGTGAAATGAATGTCTAAAAAGAAAACTCCTCCTTCATACACAGAACCTGGAGGACCTAAAATTGTGCTGACCCATTCAAATACATTATCTCCTTTTGGTCCGGCACTGAAAAATTAATGAATACTATATTCTAAAATTAAACTTACAAAAGAACAAATAAACATTATAATTCAGCATAAAAAATATATTTAATTTTCATAAATCTGACAAAAGTGGATTATGAATATAGATCAGGAGTAGCTAATCTGCAGATGGTTAAATATTTTTTTCTAATTTACTATCTTGTTCAAATAAATTTTTTCCCTTTATAATTGGATTCTAAGCCTCCACTTTAGTGGTCAAAACATAGAATTTGAAACAATATTAATAATGACAAATAGTGGTACTGCGGTAGATGTAGATTTAAAACCAGTCAAGTCGTTCTGGTATATAACAGATTTTAAATGGTTATGTTAAATTATTCATTAAATATAAAATATGATTCTGAGCAGAGCTAATATATCAGTCTGAATTTCTAAGAATTTTTTATAATTTATTTATAATAGGTACTATTACGGTAGACTAAACTTATTATTGTAACCACATACCTACAATGAATTATATTATATATTACTGTTATTAACTTATATCTTATAAGCCAATACTGAGTACTAGTGCACAGTAGAAACTAAAAATATGTAAATAGGTATGACTATAATAATAGAAAATTTCAAATTTTAACATACATAATAAATAAATTGTTCTTATTTGTTTCAATATACAATTTTGTCAAAATGAAAACTTCAATTGTCTATAAAAGAAAGTTGTGCCAATGTAAATATATTTTTAGAATGTTGTAAGTTCAAATTATGAAGAACCTCGTTCTTACTAAATGTCCAATCGTTAGCTATTAAAATTGAAATTAGACAAATTTTTAACTACCTACATTTTCAAATTCATGTGATTTCAACAAATGTGTAATTATATTTTTATCATTTTTGAATTGCTTTTAGTACAACTTATCAGGAATCCCGTGTCTTTTATTATATTTTTAAGCTTTTTTATCCGGTTTAAATTATTTTTTGTTTATTAACATTTATATAAAATAAAACAAATAAGTCTATAAATAGCTCAGCTTAAAAAGGCTAGAATTTATGTCTAAAAAATGCTAATATAAATATTTGGTAAAAATATCAAATTTATACTGTAAAAATAAAAAATGAATTAGGTAGTTTTTGAATTACAATAAAATAACAACATTGATTTTGCACAAGTATTCTTGTTTTGCCATATACATTTTTTGCTTTGACTAACATATCTATATTAGATTAATCCATCACTTTGAGTTAGCCATCCCTGATACAAATTAAAAATAAGAAAAACTATATGAAGGATTCAATTATATTAACCAAATGTAATATATTTTTGATTACATTAATTTTAATCATTACAACTTATTAAAAGATTTAATTTATTAACTTTACCTGCAATTAGGTGGAGGATCCAACGTAATTTCAGCTAGTTCTTTTTGAATCCTAGAGAAAAATGAATAGATACTATGTATTATTTTATGATGTACATATTATTTCATTATGTTTAAGATCTATAAATATCAATGTAGGTAATATTAGATAAATATTACAATCCAAAAATCCCATAAACATGTCATTCCTTTGTAAGGTATATTAATCAAAGGGTTAATTATTCTTAAATTAAATATTATTATCATCATACTAAGATTTGTGTAATATGATATCCAATTATAAATATTTAATCCTTATCAATTTCTATTTCATAGTTATAATTTAAAGAATCAGGAAAAACATTTAAAAACAAAATTGACAAATATGCTAGGAAACACAATGTGTCTGCATAAGTTGATATTTATATACTTACCCATAAGGGTAGTAGAACATTTTTTATCAGGAGATTATAGAACAAAGGTTCTAATAACTCAGTTTTAATTAGGTTAACTCATAATTCAGAAAATAACAATAATAAAAACATTTGTAAACCAAGGATGGCAAATGAGTGGCACACGTGCCAAGGTTGGCACGTGAGAAATTTTCAATGGCACCTGAAAGACTCTTATCTGTCCATATATATTTATAGATTTTTAGGTATTAATAATTTATATTTCACAACGACAAATTGTTATCTTTATGATTATTATCATTTATGTTTTATAGTGGGATAAATGCAGACATATTAATCAAACAAAAAATCTTTCAAGCAATGTGAAACAAAAAGTTTTTGAACTGTGTCATAAATTGGCATGTTTGTACAAACTCTATTTGCCATCCCTGATTAGGTAACCTTACCTAAGTCACATGTTAAAAATACGTCAATATATTAATTTAAAATTAAGTAAAAACAAATAGATTGTTATATCCAATCCTAAAATTCCTATTATTCTTTTATTTTATTTGTATTAAATATTAATTATTCAAGTACAGTATTTAACTGTTTTGATTATTTTTATTAAAAAGTATTATACAAATAATAGTAAGTAATAATACATTTTTGAATAGTGCTTGGTATGTTAGTTATTGGCTTATAATAGAAAATAATTGTATACTATTTACTTAGGTATGACTTTAAAACATTCTATATTAACTTCCTGAAGTCTTTAACATACCTATACTCCGTCCAGCGAGAGAATACGCAGATTCTGCACATCCACCAGCATCACCACACCATAGAAACAGGTTCCCCTACGACAGGGTGCAACGTGGGGATGCACAGAAGATTTTCGTCGGTCAATGGCGCATTCTCTCGCTTGACAGAGTATAGGTACATTTACTATAGGTATATTCTTGTTTTTTACCCACACATATTTTTGATAAATATTTTTTTATGCTATTATAACATCACAATAATACCGATACAATTGAACGCTTTATATGAACACCTACTCAATGGGTATAGCTCAAGTACTTATGCCACTAAGATAGATAATTTTAATATTATACGTAGCAATTTGAAGGGAATAAAAACCGATAAAAATCACCTCTTAGTCGAAGTGCTAAGAGATTTAGACATCTTTGGATTTGGTTTCACTTCCTTGGTGGTTTCGCCGCCTATGGATGGTGATGACGGCGGAGTCGCTTGTACGGTTGCAACCGCAGGCAATGTAGCGGTCACACCTCTGCGGCCAGAATTGTTAGGACTGCGTGGAGTAGGGGTAGTAGACATTGTCGACAAGGGCTAGTGGCGACCGGCGACCTGCGGACAGAAGAGAAAGTTAAGCGTCAAGTCGGTCGATTTCAACGGTTGACGGTATGGCAGTCGCGTACCTCGAATACTTGCGGCGGCCAACCTCTAAAATTCGGGGAGGGAATGATGTAAATTTGTTCAGTCTTAAGACATCGAGTACGGCTAGCAATGGCGGCGGTCTGTCGGAACAGCCAGCAAGCGGCGTCGGTGTTGGCGGCTGGGTGACGGCGACGGCGGACGGACGTGAGTGACGAGCGAGAGATGGTTGGAGAAGAGCCTTTGCATGCGGTGGCGGCGTTTTCGCAAACGGAAAATGCACGTCGTGGAACGGCTACGGCGCTCGGGCAATCTCCTGCGGAACGTACAGGGACCGACGGCGTGCGGCTGTAGCGCGAAATGCGGTTATTTTTACGGGATGCGGCGCGTCAAACGCTCAAAAAGGCCGCAGGACGTGAGTACACAACGATGAAAATGCTCGACAACGGTGGCGGCACGACGGGCGAACAAAGGAAAACACCGAAATAACAATCACGCACCGAGTTTTCGAAAACGATAGTGGTTCCAAAAATGGTGTCCGCGTACCGGCGAATATTACGGTTGTCGGACGGCAGTGTCGCCGGTCCGTGTGCGTGCGTGCGCGCATATTTTTTTTTTTTTTACTCAATGTGTCGTCGTTATCACTGCTGAAATGCTAAAATCGAGCATGCGCACGCCGTCTAACCACACCGAAAATAATAACAAAAACGCTATTACCTCAGCGGTCTGGCGTCGAGCAGGTATCAACCATGCGCCGCGCTCAGCGGTAATATTCAAATTATGTGGTTTGATTCGATTTAAATATTATATTTCATTGTTATTAATTGTGTGTTGTATTATGGTATTAAATCGTTTTATAATCGTGAGTTGACGGCATAGTCGCATAGACCAGTGCCGTTGGAATATCGAATGATTGCGAACTATATTTATATATATTATATATTTTAAAGATATTGTATAACTGTATACATACATTTTCTAAAAATAAAGTTGTTTTATACCTAACCAAATATTAAGACGAGTAATGATTTACTGAAGGACAACAAAAACAAATTTTATCGTACTTATTTTATATTATATAGCACAGAATAGATGAATTATATTCTATTCCACCAATTGATATTAAACATATTTAAACTATTAACTATGTTTAATTGTTTAATATCAGTGATCCACCAGATGATAAAAAAACAGTTTATAATTTATTCCCACTTATTAGTTGTTACTTTATAGTTTACTGTCCTTGTTCTATCAGAACCCATAAATCACAAAAAAAAAAATAGGACTATATCAGTTGTATTCTGTAATAATACAAAAGTACAAGACATTTGTTCAAAAAAAATTTGAAGATGTTTTTATGGAAACAATAGCATTGTAATAAATATTACTTTGGTGAAACCTGCATGGTGATAAACAGGGGCAATTTCCTCTTATAAAATTTTTTTCGTAAAATTTGATATAACTTATTGAAAACAGTCCAATAATTTTTGAGTCTAAGGAGAACAAGCAAATATTCATTTTTATATATTGAAAGATTTATATTATAATTATATTAGATATACCAAATATTAAACATTTATAAAATTATCTTAATTAAAAGTTATTAGTTCCAAATATATTTATATTGATATTATATTGTAGCTAATCTTATCAGGAATCCAATATAGTATTATGCTTTAATATAATTAATTATTTATTTAAATACATATTACCTATCACCTACTCTCCTATACAGTTCACTCTACAGCTGTAGGCTCTAATGCCCTACAGTTTAATTTGCCTAATTTTTTTATATGTAAACAAATTTTTTGAATAATTGATTGGATAATGCAAATAAATAGGGATATTTATTCATTAGATGTGCATAAATCATAAATTTGTAATTCATATTAAAATAGAAACAAATAACAATGCTGAATTGCTGAAATTGATTATTATGAAATAAAAAACAAATAATAACTGTCGCACACCAAAATAACACTTATTTCTTCCAAACATAATAAGAAAATTAAAGAACTAGCTTTATTGTATTCAAACAGATGAATTCTGTTCAAACTTCTAAGGGAACAGTCATTGCATTCTAAAGTCAGGTAGACAAAATTTTTATTCATCAATTCATTAAAATTATTACTTATTATAAAAATTCATAACGAAACAAACTTAACAAAATTAATTTAAGATGCAGTCATACATTTTATTATGATATACTTAACAAATTAAATTTATAATAAGCTACCTAAACCATAAATTTAGTTTAACTTCACTTGTACCTTATAATAATTTTAAAATGATATGACTAATAAATGTTCTATTTCTTAGTTTTCATTAAGTTAGGTGGATTCTTGTCTGAAACAGTTCCTGTTTTTAAACATGAATCATGGAAACAAATGAGGGTAAAGCTAATAGACAATTTTATTCTCACATAATTCAATAATATTTGTTCTAGCAATTTATTTAAAATGATGTTTTATGAAGAAAAAGAATATTTTAAAAAATATTGCGTAAGACGTGTGCTTTCAAAAGTATAGCAAGTTATTTGAAAATGTATATCATATTGGCTAATCCATTTTATTTCACAAAATGTATTATCAACTGTTAATCTGGTAAGAAAAAAAATAATAAGTTATAAATATGTCAGATGAGCCTGTCAGGAATACTTAAAAATACTTAATAATAAAAAAAAAAATCACAAAATAATGATAAATAAGAAGTGAACATTAATTATATTTTATGTTAAACGTTCAAACAAATCATTAAAATTTGGTCAAATTTGTTTAAAGGAAAAATGGTCTACTCCTAAATTATTTGGTGATGCAACACAAAACAATTGGGTCATAGAATTGACTTTCATGTTAACAAATTTAGAAGATATAAATTAATATATTTAGAACTATTATCAATATTGTTCTATTTACTTGTTACATTAGTTACAATAATCTTTAAATATTATTATACATTATCAACATTTTATGAGGAATAAATAAAAGAGAAAATAATAAACAAACAAATATTTTTCATCAATATATTTAATATTTTTAAAATAGTATGGATAAAACTATCTATATTAAAATCCTATAAGTAAAATATATTACTAAACGAGAATAAGATTTTAATAAGAATACAAGGATAATAACTTAACATAATATAATATATAAGTTTAAGTAGTAAAGCTATGTGAACTATTTATTCAAATATTTTTAAAAAATCGTAACAAAAGTGTAAAAATTATAACAAATAATATATGAAATAATAAATTATTCCAAGAATACTTATTATTGTGTATTTGTATATAATATTATAATTTGATTAATTATTTAATTAAAAATCTTAGTTAAAATTGTATATACCATAAATTTGTTGATATTATTTGAATAATTGGTTTGTTTAGTGCTATTTTTTAATGTGTAAAGAACAATAGCATTTAATAATACATAATAGTTTTAAGTTTTAAATTAGCAAGTATGATAAACAAATTGTATTTAATTTAAACAATACATTAATACAGAAGACAACTGAAAATTATAGATCATTGTAAACATGGCCAAACATTGAGAGTTATTAAATATAATATCTAGTGTTAAATCGTGTAATATACCAGCTAATCTAAACGCATGATAATTTATAAATGAAAGAAATAAAATATTAGGAGAAATGATATAAACTGGTATTAATAGTACATATTCTTTATGTAGCTCTATTAATAACTAAAAACTTTAATGATAATTTAAACTGTTTCATATTCTTTGTGTAAAGAACACTTGCGACAACATGCTAAAAATACAGCAAAAAGCTAAAACAAAAAAAAACAAAATTTCACATTATTGATCTATATTGTTTTGTTACAGAATTGATTACTTTAAATTATAACTCAACAATATTTAAATTACATAAGAGTTCATAATAATATATCAAATTATGATTCTATTTCAACATACCTGAACTAAAGCGAATCCAATTGCTGTCCATATTATTATTTCACTATTTTGCTCCAGAATATTTTCTAACTTTTTGAAGCAACCGTCTTTATATGATTCACTATCTGTGCAATATCCATCTACTGGTATGGCATAGCAACAAGATGTAGGCAGTTTATCGGTATGTGTAACTGGTTTCCAATCTTTCGGCCCATAAACTCCACAGCATTCAATCTAAAAATGAGACTTACACAATTAAATATTGATTAGGCTGGGTAAAATTACAAAGAGTTTAACACATTTAACGTTAATGTCAGATAGCTTCCGACACTAAAGACAGGCATACATGGCCAACTTTAGATATCTTCCGATGAACGTTATATGTATTTTCACTCATAAAGTTATTTTTTTCAAAAAATAAATATTTTAGTATGGACAAATTTAGTTACGTTGGATACATAGCCACTGTATGGCCGAAGTCTATGTTTTTCAAATATTAGCTCTGCCATCAGTGTGATACACAAAAATAATGTTGGCGTTGAATGTTTTAAGTTCGCCACACACTGCAGCGGTGGATGTAAAATTTTATTGTCTTAACGGTACTACCAGGGTAGCAGTAAATTGTATCCTGCTGCAGTATGTGGAGACCTTTATTAAGTAATTAAGATAAACATTATTTACGTCAGACTGTATCAAATTCCAAGTTTGTGTGGAAGCTTCATAACCAGTTTTATTGTATCCAGAAATTGTATAGTTCATCTGATTCAACGCATAATCTTTGATTTCACCACCCATGTAATACACGGAACCGGACAAAACAAGTTCTCCAATCAAGACAATTGTAAGCAGTATAGAAAACTACAAGAATTGAAATACAGTTTATTTTAGAGTAGAAAATAATATAATCAAACAACAGTTTAAAGAGCATGCATACTAGTGTCAAAAGCCATCCAATGTCTCTGAGCACACCGCACAGACCAATGATGGAGATAATAAACAGTCCAATACCAATGGCTAACAGTATTTGAGGTATGGTGATGAATTCAGTGCTTATGAAATTTGACCATTTATATAGTTTTTGATTGATGATGAATGCAATCGACAGAATGCCAATGCTGGAGATCTGCAATTCGTTTAGAATAAGTACATTTTATAATACATCACTATGAATCATATTATACGACTTTTTTGATATTAAACTAAATAAAAAAAATAATAAAAAAATATGAGGAAAAAGTGAGTAATCGAATGTTACACAACCAATATCCTCGCAATCATCATACTTACGAGACACAACAGGTTGAACAAGTACAAAATGTACTTGCCTAAAAACGTGCAGATAGACATAATTTTGGCGGTAACGTCAATCGATACGGAATAACCACGGACGCGCAACGAATAAACAACAATTATATATCAATATTAATTTGCGATTGCCGTTTATCTGTGATGCGAATATCGACGTGAATCGTAACAACAACGATGAGTAATGACAATAAAAATCAGGCACTACGCAGTAGTCAGTCGCTGAACGTCTGAACTTTGAAGTCTAAACACAAAAGCAAAACAGACGGATCAATAAAACAAATACTCCTTCCAAATTCCAACACAAGGAAAGAGTGATGTCCTCCATAGCACCATTATTTCACACACACAGCTGATATCTACAATGACTCACGTTATCAGTTATTACCACCATAAACCATGTTTATTTTATACCACACAACAATTAGCACAAATAGTGACGTCACGTTAACGATTGATAAGGCCGACGGTTCAAAACATATTGTTATCGCGGTTCACTCCATTAAAAATAATTATTTTTTTAAATTAGTTATTTTTGTACTCAGGTTAATTTCTTAACATTTTAACTATCAAAAACGTATTTTTTACAAGTTTTTACATAATATAAATAAGCAAATCCCACGTAAAGTGTATGTTTTTTTCGTTATATAATTGATAAATTAAAATTGTGCCATATTTATTTCCATCAATATTACACAATTAAAATATCACCAATGATTAGCTTTATGATTTCATTATAAACTTAAATGCTTATAAAAAAAATTGTGCTTATGTATTTTTAATATTTTTGATCTGCTAATAAAATAATTTATGAAAAAATTTGAATTAAATTTTCAAGCGTTTTAACCCAACAATTTTTTTTATTGATAACAAAAAATTTAAAAAAACCGAAAAATTCTTAGGAAATTTTGTGTTTAATTTCCTAATGAAAAAAAAACTGCAAATTTTTGTGATTTTTACGTATTTTATCGAAATTTTAACTTTAGACGCTTATAAAAAACTATTATAGACTTATGGTCAACTTTTTTTTAATGTTCTATTACAATTTTGTATTAAGGGTGGGATCAGTTGGGAAAACCTAACCCAACCTATACCTATGTACAGTATAATATATTAAAAAAACAAGGGCGTCGATCGTTTTATTTTAAGTCTCAAGTAGAGAGGGATGGAAAGTATGTTACATATTAGTATATATATATATATATGTGTACTTATACATCTTATTTTCCCGTGATAGGTACAAAAGATTATATGTAATTTTATGTGATCTATACACAATACACATTGCATTATATTATATATATATGAAATAATTTGTATTTATAATAAACGTTTTATGTTTTGAAAACTAAGATGACATCATTACTTAGTTGTTTGAGTTACTACGTAGTATATATTTACTACTTACGTCTTAGACATTTACACGGGCCAAGTGGGGCCAATTAGTAACCCTACAAATTGATGATATGATAGATTGTCATACAAAGCACGTCATGCATTGTATATAAGTTTACTTTACAGTTTATTCACTCGACAAAAATGTTTGTTAATTTATAACATGTAAATTTTGTTGCTATAATTCACAGATTTGTTTAAATAAATAATTATCATATACATTTTTTTATTAATTAATAATAATTACCCAATAATAAAAAATTATATAAAAAAATTATTTTTTAGTAATAGGTAGAAAAGTATATGTACCTAAAAATCTAAAATAATGCATTTGTCAAATTAACAATGATGAATCTTCAAATAAATTAAATTAGTTTTTATTTTCTTGATTATAAAGTCTAATTTTAATCAAAGTCCATATACCAATAGACGATATGAATAGACCATATATGATATTTCTCATTACGAAATAGTGAATACCCACTTGTCTTTACAACTTCAACAAAAATAAAATCCTAGTTAAACGGTTATATTGGTTACCTACCCGTTCAAGATAATTTTCAATTGTTATTCCCCACCTCCTCTAGTCATCTAATTTTCTTATTATGCGTTTGTATATCTTGATTGACATTTTCTAATAAAATAAAAAATAAAAATAAAGTTTATTGTTTTGCTATATGAATATAAATAGTAATTATGTGTATCACACATAATAGTGCCGCTCTGGTACTAACCTTGCCAGCTTGGACTTATCTGTTTTATCGTGAAGTGAAGAAACCGCAGTTGAAACGTTGTCCATTTCACGATACGGATAATAATGCATGTCCGTGAAGTTGACTTCTTGTTTTTATCTGGTTGATTAAAAAAAAAAAAGGCCAACATTTTGAAAATCGATTTCAAATTAGTTTTTAGAATTTGTAAACCAACATTTTTGTTTGTGAATTTTACAAGTTTTTTGACAGAAATAGTTTTTACTTTTTAGTTTATAGGCAGGTGTATAACTTTTAAATAACTTATTTACAAAACATTTTAAGGGCATTATTGACGTTTTTAATGCATTTTTTTAGTTTATAAGACATTTTTGACCTATTTTTCGTATTATGACTAAAAAAGTTGATTTCATTGAAATATAAACATAAAACGTAATATAAATCATTTTCGTTTTGAACTATATAACATAATTATATCAGGTTTTAAATTAAACAAGGATGAAATTTATCTTTATGTCACACCAACTTATTAGCTGATTTAATTTCATACAAGTTTTATCGGAGTATTCTCTTATCAAGTGATAATATTAAGTAGATGGTACGCGTGGCTGATTGTCAGACGCTATTAGTCTTGTTTAACATTTTTTTTTATTCAATTTCAATATTTATTTATTTTATTAATTCATAATTTTTGTTTTTTAAAAAAAATCATTATATTGGGCATTTTTAGAATTTTAGGTCATATAAATGCATTTTTTTAAAGGCAATTTTTAAATATTTGTATAGAATTTAAATCCAAGTCCTAATAATTACGTAAGCAAGAAAGTAAAATATTTAAATAGTTGAAAGAATGTACACAGTTTAATAGCAATATAACAAATTTCTCGATCGCCGACCTCCAACAAGTTACCTCCATTTGTATACGTCAGTATGTCCTGATCTTTTGTTCAAACCAACCGCTACGATTAAGGACTTGTATAAATAATCATGGTTATCAATCACTCCTAAATATCAATAAGCCCCATAATATATTATATTTAATATGCTATATGTGCCTATAGGCAGTATATCGCTCCTCTTTACTTTAATTAATAAACTAAAAATTAAGGTTATTTTTAAAATATATTAAGACCTTAATGGGGAAGGACTTTAGTTCCCATAGTCGAGGGACTATATATCCGAGCCTGCTCATAACTCATAAGATTGTATACTGGAGTTTAAAATAAAAAGTTTGACATAAAGCTGTACATACATTTTTTATCGAGTGCTAGAAGTTTAAATTTAAATTAAATTGTATACTCGCACTTAGATTAGTTATTAATACTTCTACTCGTATGTACACACACTCACAATTCCATAAACAAGAATAAATAATATGAGTAAAAAATCTGTAAATCCAAACCTACACGGACCTCATTATAAGAGTATGAATAAAAAAATTATACATAATTGTACTATTGTAGGTTTATTTATTTAACAATTCAAGTATAAAATTATAAATAATAATAAATGATATATTTATGCCTTATTCTGTATACATTTTTAATTATTCGTGAATGAGACAATAATGAGAATAATGAAGTACTACTCATATTATTATCTACATTGTTTGAATATTGCACGAACTTCAATTATATATATATATATATATATATATATATATATTTAATATATAATATGATGGTACCAATAACAATCATATTTTCTCATACTCTTCGTGGACAATAGAACATTTGAAATAAAATGCTAAAAATACAGCAAATATTTAAAATCAAAAATACGTAAACGATTATGATACTGATTTGTTTTTACAAGTCGCAAACGAAATCTCATATAGGTACCTAGGTCCCTAATATTATATAACGCGAATAAATATACAAATACGCTCAAGTCATATAATATGACCACTGACTTTACAATTGTGGACAGTTCTAAAATGTCTGTATAATATATATTATTGTTTCCGCACATACCTGAACCGAAGCGAATCCTATGGTAGACCAAAATATTATAAGGTTATTTTGCTGAATATTGGCCTTGAACTTATTAAAGCAGCCGGTTGTGTACGAATTAATTTCCGTGCAAGATTGATCGATGTAACAAGACGCTAGCAGTTCACCGCTGCGCGTAAATGACTTTCAATCTTTCGGTCCGCAATTCCGCAACATTCGATCTAAAAACGGCAATTATTTTAGTATGGACTACGAACTAAATGAAGTAGGTAGATAATAATATTATGGACTGCCTTAACATGTAATTAATAATAACTAATAAGTTATTGGTACTTGTGTTAATAATTATAACATATTTTTAATGAGTTTATGCAGTTTCGACCAAAACTAACGTAGAAATATTTCTCGAGGGAGAGAGGGCCCTATAGGTAACCTTGGCTTCGGCCGTATCAGTAAAAGTTTTCTAAATGCTTTATTTGACAATCTATAAGTATTTGTATATTTCTTTAGTTACTACCTAACACATGAAAATTCACCCACTAAGATGTTAAAGGAAATGTACAATTTATCATATTATGTTTAAATGCTTTAGTACTTTAGGAGTATATACATATTATTAGTATTTAATTTGTTTTTTATACTAACATAAAATTTTTAAAAATCTTCAAGAAAAAATAAAATTTAATTCGATAATTAATATTAATATCCACTTTTTTATAGTGGTATACTATGGTAGGGGATGGAATAGAGTAACAGACTCTACAGTGTGTAGTTTTATTAATATTTATGCTACTCATACAAGGATAAATATGTTCTATGAATTTTTAGAGCATAAAAACATTTTATTCTTATTTTAAGTGCATAAAAATATATATCCTTAAGTTTACTTGTTAAAAATTAATGACATTGTTATATCAATAAACTTACGTCAGATTGTAATACATTCCAGGACTGTCTAGATGCTTCGTGTCCGGTTTTATTGTACGCGCTGATCGTGTATTTCATTTGTTTCAATGCGTATATATGTTTCATATCACTACGCATATGATAAATAACACCACCCAACACGAATTTTTCAATCAAGAGGATTGCGAGTAGTACAGATAACTATATATTGTAATGTGTAAAATGACACACGCGTAAATATAAAAACGTTTATGGCATTTAAAGATTAATAAATAAATTAATACTTAATCGTTTAATACACAATCCACATAGTAACCATAGTGTAATATATGAAAACATTTAAAGTATGTCGTATACACTTAAAAAACTACTAGCTAGGATGTTTTGTCGTGTTTTTCTTTGTACATATTTTATACCAGTTCGCTTTCTATTTAATCGATTTAATTGTTTAATATACTAGGTACATAGTACATAATACATTATATTAATTAAGTATAAACTTCTCTACCAGCTTTTTGTCAAAACTTGGAAACTTACCCAATACCTATATTTGAATACCTAATAAAAATTTATTAGAAATCTGACTTGAAAAATATTTACAAAAATTAGCTCTATATTTTGGCTATATTTCAATGGATTTTTTACGAAACGTGAAAACACATATTTTAGTTTATTTATTTTAAGTTTTGACTATAAGTACCATTTATGTGTGCACTATGACACACTTAGTGCACTAAGTAGGTACTCCCAAGCGTACACCCCCTAAAAATTAATGTGTGTATCTTGCACCTAAGACTTAAGTTTTCAATTTATCACGGACATTATTTACATTTATTAAAACTCATGCAGACTTCACTGTAAAAATTTTTTTCAATTGCACAAATAGAATTTATGTTATAGTGACCAGAGGAGATTTTCACCTCATACTCATAAGCTAAAAAAATTGTATATTAAAATATATTTTTAAATAAGTAAAATATTTAAATTACATACTATTGAAAACATTAAACTAAATACTATTTTCATTTGCAAGTTATGATTTATGAACATAGATTTTAGATAAACTGGGTTATAGGCTTACAAGTACCTATTATATATACTATATAAGATATAGCCAATAGTCACCTAAACTGCCCTGCTACTAAGTACAGTAACTACAAAAAGTGATCTAAAATGTTTGAAAACCGTATTAAAGTTTTTTTTTAATTTTTGACCGGGATAAGTTATTAATTTTTTTTTATAAATCATTTTTAAAATTGATATTGCTTTTGTACTTTATTCTTTTTTTGTATGTTTTTTACCACTTTTAACATTTTAGAGGAGTTACTGGATTTTTTCCTTTGGAAATAGCCTACATTAAATTTACAAAATGTAGTAATTCCATTTCTATAATTCTTAATATTTATATTATCTATAATCTGCAGCAGCCTTCGATAGAAAAATTAAGTTAAACTAAAATTTAAATCTGATTAAGTTAATAATTTTTTTCTAGTAAAAAGAACTTATTAATTTTAAATAAAACCGTTTGAACACAGAATATTACTAAGGTAATATGCAGTAAGAGAAAGTAAAGCTTTTAGGAATCCGATTCCCAACAAATAATTCAGTGAATCCGTGGATTTGTTGCTTTTCTTCTTAGTTCTTAATTAGGCGTTACTGCATTTTTGCTTATTATTTTACCTGAATTTTAAAATACCTTTGTAGTTACTACATATTAAAATTGATTTTTAAGAGATTCTAGAGGTTTTTACTACATTTTATATAAGTAAAAAAAACCTCAGAATTTTCTAATTAATAAGAATATAATATAATCTCATTTTTAATAAAGGTTGACAAGTAGGTACCGCTAACCCAATCTTTAAAAGTTTCAAGCACAAACATTTTTAAATTACAACGAAATAAACAACATCGTTATTCTTCATTTAAATATTTAATTTCGTCAAAATTTGAATTTAAAATGTCTATAAAAAATTATTTTTTATATATATATATATATTTTTTTTTTGGTCACTTAATTAAATATTTATGAAAAACCTTGTTTTAAATTTTCAATCCATAGCCATAAAAACGGATCATTTTATGCATTTTTAACTACAAAATAATTTGTAAATGTTCGATGATGGATTTCGGTCAAAATTTGAACTTTAAATACTTATAAAAAAAGTGTGCATTTGTATCTTAAACATTTTTGAAACTGCATTTAGAATAACTTACAAAAAATCTTGTTTTGAATTTTTGATCCTAAGTTATAGAAATTGAACATTTTATACATTTTTAACCATAAAATAATTTGAAAATTTTCGGTATTTTAATGTCAACATTTTAATTTAAAATGTCTATAAAAGATTATTTTTTTGATTTTTTGGTTACATTGTAAACTATTTACGAAAAACCTTGTTGTAAGGTTTTTTAGTTATAATTCTTAATTATAAAAACTGAAAATCTTATACATTTTTAATTACAAAACAATTTTAAAATGTTTGATGATGAATTTCGATCAAAATTTTAAGTCTAAATACTTATAAAAAAAAAAATATGCTTATATATTTTTATTATTTTTGATCTATTAGTTTAAAAATTTATGAGAAATCTTGTATTAAATTTTCAAAAAATTTAACTCAATGAAATTTTTTTATCGATATTTAAAGAAAAAAAATTCGAAAAACCAAAAGTTTCTTAGGTTTAAAAATTGTCAAAATATTTTAAAATTTTTTTGGTGTATAGAAAATGATAATCTAAACATTTTGTGAAAATTTCAAACGTCTTCAATTATTCTTTTTTGAATTACATTAAAATAAGAAAATCGTTTCTGGGAAAACAGGTGAATATCCAATGTCTAATTTCAAATGCTCATAAAATATTAATTTGACTTTCCAGTAATTTTTCTTTTTTTTAGAAAGGTAGAAAAACCTATAAAAATTCTTGTGTGAATAGAAAAATTTTTATGAATTTCCTAATCAAAAAAAAAAAAACTGTAAAATTTCGTGATTTTTAAGCATTTTCTTAAAACTTTAACTTTATAGATACTTATAAATAACTTTTAGAGACTTATGCACAACTTTTTTTTTAATTTTCACTTACAAGTTATGAAGATATTGTATTACATTTTTAAGTTTTTGACCGGCTGAAAAAATTTTTATTGGCCATAATAAAAAAAACCCAAAAATTTATTATGCTTATAAATAGTTAAAAAAAAATATCAAAATATTTTGAAAATGTTATGGTGTATAGAAAATGCTTATATATAAACATTGAAAAATTTATGTATTTACGTTAATTATTCCTTTTATTACATTAAAAATAAAAATAAATTTTTCACAAAATTTATTTTGCAAAAAATTCCAGTTTTTCCTTAATTTTTTTTTCTGTTTTTCCCGCCACGTTTAAAAGTTATTGGGAATTTTGTACTTTTGATCCCCCAAAGTACCAACTAGATTCACTTTCTTATCAGAAAAGATACTAATGAAGAAAATTAGAGCACTTTTACTGCACTAAAACGTAATAACAAACACAAAGAATAAATAAAAAAATACAAGATTGTAAAATCAATACATTCATCGCTCCCCTTAGAATCTTAAATTTAGAGTTACTGCATTTCTTAGTATAATAGAGCAGTATAGGTTAGATGCTAAAACTATACCCTATAATCTATAATTGATATAATATTGAATAAAAATAATATATTTTAGCTGTATGACCGATGACGAGCCTCACGAGAATGTTTATCTTTTTAGTTGCGTTATTGAAAACAAAATAGAAATAGAAAAAAAAAGCAAATACGTACGTCACACACTCATACCTATTGGCTAGTTTTTAGAAACTAAACGGAGTATTGGAGGGAGTCCTGTGATGATCGCTAATATTTATCTAGTCATTAACACAGTAATAAGCACTATATATAGACACTTATAAGTTATAACCATTGTCTATTAAGTTATTATAATACAAATAAACAAAAACGCAATAATCATCAAAGCTTTTTTAATACCTAATAGAATAATAGATTATTTTTTTTTATTAGTAATCAAAGCAGTTTTTTTTACAAGCTTTATTGCTATTAGGCCTACATATTATATTACATAAAAATGACTTCTTAAGAAGACGTTAGCGTATACCTACTATTTGTTTTCTTTCTATCTGACCCACCCGCAACATAGCAACTTTGAGTTTACCGTAATTATAATTAGTTTGGGGACATTTAAAAAAAGTTGAACGCGGATTCTCAATAATTATGTATGAGCGTCTGAAGTAAGAATTTTGACAAAATTCGTCAATCATAACAATTTGCGAATTATCTTGTGTTAAAAATTCATATGAAATTTCCTTTTTACACCTAAAATTTGAAAATTGAACACAAACTTCCTCATAAGTTTTTTTAATATTTATAGCAGTTCAAAAATATCAACGCCACATAAGCATGATTTTTTTTTACAAGTATTTAAAGTTCATATTTTGAAAAAATTCATCAAAATTATGAACATTTGCAAATTTTTTTGTTGTTAAAAATATTCTAAAATATTCAATTTTTATAACTAAGGATTAAAAATTTAAAAAATTATATTAATACAGTCATTTTTAAAAACATTTTTATTTCAAATTTGAAAGGAATTATATATTTAACAAAGAATGACGTTTTCAGGTATTTTGTTGTAATTGTTTATTCATGGCTATTTGAAACTTTTAAAGTATATTATTATAATTTATACACACAATGATATTTTCAAATGCAATGTTTTCGACAATAATTAATTAAACATTTCAACCTACTGTATTACCAATAGAAAAATAAACTTCTTAAAAGCAATAATATGATAAAATATACTTATATTTTACAGACAATCTATATAAAAATTCTTTTTTGAAATGTCTTTAAATATACATTTTACCAAGACTGTACACTAATTTAATTGTATACCTTAGGGCTTAAAGACATGATATTAACTATTAATTTTAACCTATTTTATTTATATTATGAAATGACATTATAATTTATAAATGGTCAAATGGTATTTAACGAAGAGAAAACACACATTATTGTAAAATAATAAAATGTTTATGAAATTAATTATTAATCTATCTCGATGCATGTATTCAATTTATTAGTATAGGTGCCTACAAAGTAATGTTAATATATTAAAATAATAAATGTTTTTATAGTTATTTTGACTTTTGACAACTTATATTATCTTTCAATCAAAAATTGTATAAATAATAATAATTTCTCTTTTTATATTTTATTTTATGTTGAAGTAAGACAGTACTAATTTTTTTGTTTCAATCAAACTTGGTTTTTTTTTAATTAAGTATGTTTTCATTTTGAATACTTTTTGATTCTGCACGGCGTTACCCGTTAAAAATGTAATGCTTAAAGATTTACACTCTCTTAAATACCATTAAATGTAATATGCAGACTTTTAAACCGATTATTTTGATTGTTTGGACCAATTATAAAATACAAGTCTAAAATATTATCTAATCATTCCAATCATAATAATCACTTACATTTTATACATTTTATTATATTTTTATGTGTCAACTTTGTAGGCTGTCGCTGTGACCAATTTGCCCCGGTCTCCCCAATATCTATGGTACTAGCAACCACTGATTGTATTTATTAATTTAAAATAAATTAACTTATTTGAAAATATTTTTAGTATTTTTTACTAAAATTATTCAATCACGATTAATTAATTGTATGGCAGGCGGCAGTTAAATAAAAATTAAACATGATGTATTTTAATTATTAACCTTTTGTTACAAATTATCATAATCAAATCAATCCAACATTTAGAGATACGTAGATTGTTAAGTAGTTGCGAGAGTATTATATTTTTATTATTATACTTTAGAGTATACCTACGTATATATTTTAGGTTATAACTTTAAAAGATTATCATTGCACTCTTAATTATTAATAACGCCTATAATAGAGACACCTCGCTGATTGTACGATTAATCTCGATGTTTTAAAACGATTTAATTCAGTGTTCCACTGTTATTTATAGGCTATAGCATAGGTAAATACCATAGTCAATCGAAATTTGGTGTTCTTGGATGTACCGTACATACAGACGACGGTAATGACTAGTAGTGTAAGACCGACGGTTGTCAATATTTGAAGAATTGTGGTCAGTTCCGAATCTACAAACTCTGACCATTTGTACAGCTTTCTGTCCATGAAGTACGCGATCCACAAAAGACCAACGCCTGATATCTGCAATCCGAACACCGAATAACATGAAACAAGGTACCTAAATAATAATACTAAATATGAATAATTTTATGCTACTGTTATTTATTATATAGTGTAATTATTATAAGAAAGACTAACACATGTCACAAATATTATAGGTTCATAATGTGTTATAATATATTAATTTAAAATCACTGCATTGTTCAGATGTTCGAAGTTTGCGATATAATATAATATTATAACTTTTAGGTAAAGGTACTCACGAAACAGAAAACATTGAACAAGTGCAACACAAACTTGCTCAAAAACGTGCTGATGGAATTTTTGATTTCTTTAAGACAGTAGACTGAGGACAATTGATAAATAGGTAGATTATAGGTACAAAAAAATAAAAATATAATAATCAAACTATTACAGTTTATGTATCGTCGAATCGTATAAGAATAAGAAGAAACTGAGTAATGCGTGAAAACGTATTCGATACCGGCTACGTCGAAACACAAATAGCTATAGACAACAGTAATAAATTACACATAAAGGAAACAATCATTAAAATAACAGTTCAGAATTTCGACTATCAATAAACGTTAAAAACGGACTAAAATTGATAAGTCCGAGAATTGGGAGAGAAAAATCATATATATGGCCTCAAACCTGTTTTTTCAATCCAAACTTTAAATAATCGTATATTATATAATAAATCATGAGTCATATCACACAAATTATATGTGTATTGTGTATATTTGTGTAGTGGGCGTAGCGCAACTAGGTAAAGTGAGGTCCCAGTGTTAATTTTATAGAAAGGTGAAATATTAGACAAATCGTTCAAAATGTATAAAAAAATATAGTGCTAATCGTACCTCTAATATTTATAAATAGTTATAATAAAAACTTACGAGGAACCTTGTTTTTGTATTATATTTTCAAGTGTACCTATATATCGAGAAAATATTTTTCCATCAATATTTTAAAAGAAAAGATAGAAAATTTCTCATGCCTATAAATAGTTCAGTCAAAATATTTTAAAAATGTTCTTTTATGGAAAACTGTCATATAAACATTTGGTGTAAATCTATAGTATCTACAGTTATTGATGTTGAAGTTACAACTTAATAAGAACACGATTTTGTCAAAACTGGTTTTGTCATATTTTTTTTTATGCCTTTCACAATTATTATAAAAAGTATAGGAAATTTTTTACTTTTGATCTCCAAAGTAACAAATGAACTCACTTTTCTACCAAAAAATATATTGAAGTTGAATTTTTATTTAATTATATTTTTATTGGACATAAACAATCTATACAATTAGCATAATTAGGATGGATTTGAAATCAGTTATGGAAGCATTTGTAGAAGATACATGCTTCCTATTCTTATGTTCTAATGATTTGAAATATATTGAAGTTGAATCTAAGAATATTTGTATAATTAAATAATTATACACACACACAAAAAAAAAAAATTACATCTATATAAAATCAATACATTTTTGACTTTTTGCTCCGCTCAGAAGCTTTAATTTGCAATCTAAGTCTTGACATTTATCCTAATAAGAAATTTTACTAAAAACTGATTAAAAAATCATGATATTCAAAATTGAAAAAGGGGATAGCAAGATATTTAGAAAAATTTGCTTACTTGCTTCTGAAGTACTGTGCATAGCATTTATGTATGTTTTTTGTTTATAACTGTTGGAAAGGAAGTAAGGAAAAATTAACAATGCAAATAATATAACTATTATTGCCATATTGGTAAATAAAAACAGTTATGTGGTACATAAAATTGTATTATTGTATCATCACTTTACAAGTTTATATACACATACTTAATTAACATTAGAATCACAATAAAATATTTAAAATCTATACATAATTACAGTTTTTGTTTTATATGTATTTTAATCATATATAATGTTCTAACAGCGTTTTTGGTTGAAAATCTTATCACTGGCACGTAAAATAAAATAACAAATTAAAACTATGAAACACCAATTGCATTCTAAAATGTAGAAATTAATTGAAAAAAGCAAATAATTATTGGTTATAAAAATAAAAATAACCCATTTATAAATTCATGTAGCTGGATGAAATATAATAGTTTTATAATTTTATTATGAAATATAAAGATAACTGACAAAAAGTTTTCTTTCACAAATTCTCAAAAGAATCATTAAGTACTATAAATAACATAATGATATCATTATAACATAATATGCATATTGATAAATCACATAATAGAAATAAGTTTTATACTCAGTTTTGTAATACAACACAATACTCTCTAAGCTTGACAATAAAACATAAAAATATATAGTATGTACATATATTTGCAACTATTACTAGAATGAGATTAAAATAAATAATTGATTATCGTGCAAAACGATTCATCAATATAGACAAAGTAATATGTAAATCTGCTTTATAAAATAATATACTAAATAGAATACTTAATTGTATTGTTGTAGACAGAAAGACACAGGTTTTTTCCATTTATCAGTATTATTATTATGTACAATAAGTTTTAAATTAATGCAACAAAATTACTAATAAATGTCTATACTTTACGAAACACAATGCACGAAACATTTACTTTATCAAGTATTAACTTAATAATAATAACAATAATAATACAATTATCATCATTATTTTTAATTGGTAACTTAAATAATGGGGTTTATTCCTTTTTTAAACTTATTATAATTAATATTATTTCAATGTAGAAGTTATGTATTCACAGATACATTATATTAAACAATAATAGGAACAAAAGCAATGAAAATTCATTAAAACACTTTTTACAAATAATATTAAATATTTATTAAAAATGTTGGGTTTCTTATCTAATTTTAAATTTAAATTGGTATTATACAACTCTGATGTGACATAAATATATTTATCGAGGGTCAAAAAATCAGTTCAGAAAATAAAAATTAACCCTGTGTGTCCTATATAATTATTACAAAGAATGTTGCAGGTGTTACATATTATTTAATATTTATACTTTATGTTTTTGAAAAATAAGAATTTGATTGCACGAATTCAACATTATTTAAGAATTAAAAAAAATTCATATTTCATTAACCAAAGATTTAATTTATTCAAATGGTATTACTTACATTTTAATTCAATAAAAATAATTGAAATAAAATTAATTGCACATAATAAAATTTTAGAAATTACATGAAATGATAATTATAATAAGTAAAAATTGCTCATTACATTTTATATGTAAAATAAAAATGTATATATATAGAAGAATAATGTAGTTATGTTTTAAGGACACTAATAAGGGTAGTGGTGAGAAATTAAAATCATAAATTAACATAAAAATTTTGTCAATATTTTGACTATAAAAATAAAATATATATAAATTCAAAAACTTTTCAAATTAACTACCTAGACTGAGAAGATTCTTCTTTTTTAGGTAGTTGCATATCTGGTGGCATTGATCGATGAGTGTTAGGAGATGGGTCTTTTGGTCTTAAATGGGCTTGAGGATGATAACCAAATAATTTGGCTCTATGTTCTTCTTCTTCAGCTCTATAAGCAGCAGCAGCAATTAATGGACTGAACCTCATAGAATCATATCTAAAATATATCAAATAAGGGAAAAATATTTCTAATTACAATTCAAGACGCAAAGAAAAAAAACGTTATGTTAAGAATAAATGACTTAATCTCTAATTATCATTGTATATTGCTTTGAATATTTAATTAATTAAAATATAATTGTACACACCTATACTGATCCCATGGAGAAAAATGTGTTGGTAGATGTGAAGCTCTTTGAGGATGTCTTGGAGGTGGAGGTAGGTAATGAGATGGAGGTGGAATACGACCCAACATCATATTATTTAAATCTTCTTCTTTAGACATCAAATTTGGATCTTTTAGAGGCGATCGTTCTCTCATCTTAGCTACTTGTTGCTGTTGTTGCTGATGTTGATGTTGTAAATGTTGCTGTTGAAGTTGTTGATGTTGCTGCTGCTGTTGTTGTTGTTGATGCTGCAATTGCTGCTGCTGAATCATATGTCTTCTCTTTTCTTCGCGTTTCACTCTTTCTCGTTCTCGACCTCTTTCCCTTTCTTTTTCGCGTTCTCTTTCCCGTTCACGTTCTCGCTCTCGTTCTCTTTCACGCTCTCGTTGTTGTTGTTCTACACGTTCTGTTTCTACAGGATCTGGTTTTATTGGCCAAACTCCAGAAGGACCGTATGTTGAGTTTTGTGTAGGTAGTCCACGAGAAGGCTGTAACCTAGCCCATGGATCATTCATGGGATTGGGTGGGAATGAGGATAATGGTGGAAATCCAGCTGGGTACCTCGTAAACATTGCTGCAGGACCTAAAATATAAGTAGTATCAATATTAAAATATATCTTTCGTCAAGAAAAACATTAAATATTAATTACCCATAGGTGGATAGCCAGGAGGCAATCCTGGATGATGGTGATGATGAGGCGATGCAAACGGAGAAAGATCGTGTGGTGGTCGGCTAGGTGGAAATAAATGTGTGGGTGGCCTTAATAATTCAGTCTTTGGCACCGGATTGTTTGCAACATTTTTGGTTTCTGCAACTTGTTGTTTCTGTTGATAATGATAAATTTCCCAGGCCAATCGTACATGCATTGCATTCCATTTTCCAGGTTTCTGTAAATTTATATATTAGAACAATTAAATTAAAGTTGGATTCAAGAGGCTATAAATTACTTACACTTGATTTAGTAGGCTTAGATGTATCAGTTAACTGCTATAAAATAAATAATTTATGTTAAATTAATAATACATTTAGTGATTACTGCAGGATTCAAATTTGCTTAGTCTAAAATTTATGTATACTGTATAATAATGTTTAACACATATTATATACAGTACAGTGGTTGCCGCTTATTGGATTCACTGTTAATTGACTCATTCGCCTATTAGACTCAAACGGCTGGTTCCGATTTTTACATATATTAACACACAGCAAAAACTTCGTCTATTCGACTTACACATCGGTTAATAGGGTCATTTGAAAAATGAAAATATGTATATACATTGAACAAATGTGTTATAAATGCGATATAAGTCAGTACCAGTATTTTGCTTTTATCACAGAGATAAAATAAATTACTTTTTCACAATAAACCAAGCTGTCATCAATGTCAATTAGTACGACAGGTAGTGTATGAATAGATGTCGTCGTATTTAGTGATGGATTTTTATCAAAAAATTAATTACATTTTACATACCTACATATTACATATTATTTTATTTTTAATTGTGTATATCTAGATTTTTATTTTTATACATGCCTTGAATCTCAATAAATATTTTTAAATAAATAAGCTTTTAAATTTAAGCATTTTAAAAAATTTTTTTTGGATCATTTGCCATATTGACTTATTTGGTTAATGAACTCAAATGGTCGGGCCCCAGAGTCCAATAAGTGGCGACCACTGTATAAGAATCCACACAATTTGTTAGATGATAACACATAATTACTTTTGGTGTAAATGTCGGCATATGATTTGGTGGTGTAAACGGTGTATGACCTATTGATGAATGCAATAAACCTGGTGTAAATCCTGGATAGCTACCAGACAATAAATTCTGCCTATAAAATGGTGAATCAACTCCTCCCAATTTGGGTATATCTTTAAACTATAAATAAATATAGGCACATATTTATTAATTATAACTATATACATTATTTTATATTTGTTTAATATATGCTAACCAGTGGAGGAGGATATAATGCCGAAGTTGGTGCTGGTGGTATTGCTGATGCATTTGGTATAGATGTAGCAGTTGCAGCTACAGTAGGGATTAGTGGTGTTGCTGTGTGTTGGTGAACATGAGTATGTTGATGCTGGTGATGGTGCATTTCTGTCCGTAAGTAAGGTGCACCAACAGCCAAAGTTCTTTCTTGTGATGATGCTAAAAACCTTGAGTCTAGTTCTCTCCTTAACATGTCAGCTTGATCTAAATTAAAATCATTTTAGAATCCTAAATACATGTGATATTTTCTACTTTAACTTACTTGATTGAAATAAAGATTCAGCGGAAAAGGGATTATGAGCAGGTGGTGCTGATGGCAATGAAGACGATTGCGATGTAGCAGTAGATACTGGTGAAGAAAATAATGGTGGGGGGTATGATGATGGATGTTGTCGAGTAATATTTGCCATTGTAGATGTCGCAATACTGCTGTTCCTAAGAAAAGAACAATTTTTTATTATTTTATAGTTAATAGTTTATGTTTTAGTTATAAAGTTTGTGTACTTACCCCATTGGACCCCATAATGGCGGTTTATTATATAAAAGACTAGAAGGTGCTGAAGATGAAACAGAAGGTGTTAATGTTGGAGTAGCGGCAGGAGGTAATGCTAATGATGAAGTACTGAATGATGAAGGAGAATTTAGTGGAGGGCCATTACTTCGATTTAAACTGTTAACATTGAAGAATTAATACAAGTTAATTTGATAAAATTAATTTTTCAATATATTTAATTTACATATAACTGTCACGATCTCTGTTTGGACTTTGTCCTCGTGGTGACTGCCCTCTACCTAACACTGGGTGTCCACTCAAAATTGACGTTGTAGTGGTAGTAGAAGTAGAAACAACAGCAACTGTTGGTGCAACAACAGGAGGTGCTGACACAACACTTGGTTTTGTTGATATCACAGACATTGGAGAAGTTCGGCTTAATCTCTATAAAAATTAAACAAATATTATAAATTCTATTATCAACATTATCAATAAAATAGATACATTTGGAGCAAAATATAAATCTTTTATTTTCCTATTAATTTTAATACTTTAGTCTCATAAATAAAAACTAAAATTTTTTTTTTTTAAACAGCGTCGAAGACAATATAATTTTACTGCCATCATAGTAGTATATATGAATATAATATTAAAAGCTTAATTTAAATTCTGAGCGCTTTATTGAATGTAATGGTTTCACAAAGATATCTATCAACATTATGTAGAATAATAAAAAAAAATTTGAGGGAGGTTACTGATTTCTGCTAGAGAATTGGATATTTATGGGCAGAAAATATAAAATTTTTAGTGCATTTAAAAATAATAATTGGGGCAAAAAACTACACAAAACCAAATTTTAACAAAATAGATTTTGTTCTATTATTGTACTTCAAAAATTAATAGCTATAAAAACTTGACATTTTTAAAAAATATTTATATTAAAATTTTCTATATATGAATTATATAGTATTTTAATTCTCTTTTTATGCTATTTCTAGAAAACTGAAATATTCTATTTTTTTTCGATTCATGTATCATATTATTTTTGTTTGTAAATTTACAATATACAAAAATTTGAAAATTAATTACTATCTATTTTATTATTAGCAATTTGTTTTATTTTAATTTTGGAGCTAGGTCTGTTTTGCAACAAAAATTAAGTTAAATAAATGAATGAAACATTTTAAATTTTATGAAATTTGTCAAAATAACGAAAATGTGTTAATTATTTTTTAGTTGATAATTCATACAATTTTTTTTATTGAAATCTAAAAAAAAAAGTTAAGCGTGGCCACAATTTTTTCCTGAAGGTCGAATAACATAATACACAAGTCACTTAAATTTAAAAACTAATTTGAATTCAAATATTCATGAAATTCCTTATTTTAGCCTAAGCTTAATGTATAATATAAAGTTATTTTTAAGTAAGTCTTACAAAATACCAAAAATATCAAAAATACAAACACAATTTATTTTCTAGATATTTGAAAATTCTGACTGACAAAATTGAATATTGAAACGAAAAAAAATTTTTTCTTCCAATAATTCTAGTTATTATTATGTTGTAATTCAAAAAATATCAAACACAAACACTTGTACCTATTTTCCATAATGTAGTCCAGGGGTCTCCAAACATTTTTATTCAAGGGTCACATAAAATAAAAAAAAAAAAGCTCTTAACGGGCCAAAATGTATGAACACATATAATTTTTAATTTTGTAAAAATATATATAATTTTAAATATTTAAAAAATAATTCTTACAATATGCCTACTTAAATATACTTAATATAATAATATATTTTTATTAATGAGAAGCATGAAATTAATGTTTTTTGGTCAATATTTTATCAAATTCAGATCCTGGGTTACTTGTTCCAATTTTCAAAATTGATTCCAAATGTTTGCCAGACATGGCTGATCCATATTTTGATTTAACGTATTTCAATTTAGAAAAGGTTTGTTCGCACAAATAAGTAGTAGCAAATATAGATATATATATTTAATTGTAAATTATTTTAAATTTAGATATTGAGTATCTGGGAGAAATTTATAAAAATCAACCAGTCTCTTCGCTATATTTGATTCTTTGCATCATTACATTGCAAATCAATCGTTTCCATTTGTAGAGGGTGCTAGGTAACTTCTCAATATCACAACTAAACGGATACTGAAAAATACTGACTTCTTCAAATTTGACATCAAGGTCAGAAAAACGATGTTGTAATTGAATTTTAAGTTCAGAAATTATTTTTTGAGCAAAGTTACATACATATTTTTAGATTATTTACCATCATTTGGCGGGCCGGTGAAAATTTGTTCACGGGCCGTAGTTTGGAGACTCCTGATGTAGTCTATACTACGAACTTATTTACGCCATTCTACGGCACAAGGTTATGCAGTATTGACTTAAAAGTCAACAATAACGTATTTATGATATAATATATAATAATAATAATAATTAATAAGTAATAATTTCATATAATATGCGAAGTTTTTATCAAAAAATAGTTCTATACACCGTACTTCTATAGAAAAATTAATTATTTATAATATTATTTCATACTTAATATAACCATAATATACTATTTTTCAATTTTTCTATATGCTCAATAAATAAATATTGGAAAATAATTTAAGTAAGAAAACTATTTACGATGTTATGCTAAAAGACGTATAACTTATGACCGATTTTTGTTTTAACAATTGTAATTAGAACTTTTTCATTAATCATAATTTAAACAGGAAACTGAGCAATATACAATAAAAATAACAATCAAACGTTTTAAAGTATTATAAAATAAACAGTATTTGAAATTTTTAGACATGACAAATTTTAAAATAATAATAATACATAATTAGGTATTAAGTTAAAGGGTTTGTTTGTACATACACGATTACACGAAGGAGTTTTTAAGTGTTTAACGAGGGGAAATTAAAACTGTAAGTTCGTGGAAACCCAAAAGTTTATATAGGACTGAGTAAAAGTCGATAAGCGGTGAGCTTTATGTACAAGGTAAAGGGAGGAGGACTCTGTTGTAGTAATTAAGGAGGTACCACTACCGCCGCCATCATGTAGTTTTATCATTAACCTTCTCTAGACTTCTCGTCGGAGCAGCCGAATGGAAAAATTAACATCCATACCCATGGAAGGGTGGAAGGAAAGAGATAAAGTGGGAGAGAAAAGAGTGAAGCGAACAAATTCCGTGCAACGTTTCCCTCGGCTTCCTAATTACAAGCCCGTTTTCTGCTCCGTTGAAACTCTATTAATATTAATGATGCCGTTAAGTTTAACAGCAAAACGATGGTCTATCTAACCATAATAAAAACTATGGCCAATGCATTTTCAAATAACATTTAAATATATAGTAAAAAAACGTTATCAATTAACAATAATGATAATTTTTAAAAGGTAAGTTATATAAAATATAAATTTAAATATTATTCGAGTGGATATATAAAAGCATACAAATACGTAGAATTTTTAATTGTTGGAAATTCAATTTTCAATCAATAGTGTTGAATGTTGATTATTTTTTAGTCATATTAAAAATAATCGTTTTTCGAGCATTAAAATATCAATATCATAATAAAATAAGTATTTGGGGACTGGAGTAGATTGTTTTGCCAACAATTTCTAAGTTATTTAAATAGGAAATTATTAGTGTACTGTAAAATAAATGGCCTGAAAGTTATTTTTGGTTATGTACTAATGTAATTGGTATTTTTCTGTTCAAGTCTATTATAATGATTTCAAATAAATGTGTGTTAAATAATACGTATATTGTATAAATGGTTAAAAAAAGTTCCAATACCAATAAAATTATATATTTTTTTTGTATTTTATAATATTATATTTATTACTATTAAATATTATTTATTAAGAATTCGATTTTATATACACTCGGTCAAAAAAGTTTCTATACAACTTTTTTCAAAAAAATATTTTGTAAATATTTTGAAAAATCCAAAACATTAAAGATTGATAATTGTACCACAAATTAGTTTAGCACACATAGTTTATATTTCAATAAAATAAACTATTTAATTAACATATGATTATAATAAATTACAGATCAGAAAAAATTTAAATAAAGTATACACCAAAAAGTGTCCATACACTTATAATATAATTTATTAATTTAGTTAATTTATTAATTGGGTTAGTTTTCTTTCTTTAGTTAATAACGTGTAGGACCACCTTTTACTTTAATAACATCGATCAAACGATTCTTCATACTATTTACTAATTTTTGAGTGATTTCCCGGTTAACTGCGTTCCATTCTGTTAAGATTACATTTTTCAATTGCTGCTTATTTCGAATATTATGTGTTTTAATTTTTCTTCCTATTTCATCCCATAGATGTTCGATAGGGTTCATATCAGGTGACTGTGGGGATGTATAGAGTTGTTTAGGAATATTATGTATCATCCACTCTTTAACATGTTTTGCGGAGTGTTTTGGATCATTGTCTTGTTGAAAAATAATTTAACTCCCCAAATTCAATTTGTCTACTTTTTAAATTATTTCTTAAAATATCTAAATAAATATATTGATCCATTATATCATCTATAAACACTAAATTTCCTACTCCTGACGCACTCATCACCCCCATACTAATACATGGCCACCACCATGTTCAATAGTTGTGCATAAGTTTCGTGTTTTTAATTGTTCGGTTTTCTCTACACTTTTCCTCTACCATCAGATGAAAATACATTAAATTTCGATTCATCTGAAAATATTACAGAATTCCAGAAACTTAATGGCTTATCAATATGAGCTTTTAAGAAATCTAGGCGTTTCCTTTTGTTAACTGCACTTATAAATGGTTTCTGTCTAGAAGTACACCCATTATATCCAAATATCTTCAATAAATTTCTCACGGTTTGAGGTACTACATGTACACCATAGTCTTTGTAAATCATCCCCGCCAGTTTTGGTGCACTAGGTCTTGGGATTTTCTACTACTGTTCTTAAAATTGCCCGCCGTTGGTTAGTCTAATTTTCTAGGACGACCTGAACGAGGTCTATTGCTTAAAGTTTTGATTTCTTTTTGTTGGTTAACAATATATTGAACCATCGCGTATGATTTATTTACAGTTATAGCAATTTTTCGAAAAGATTGTCCTTCTCTTAGTCGAATAATTAATGCACGAACTTCAGTAAGTATTTCCATGTTTAACGTAATAAAGAAAACTTATTTAATGCATACAAATATGAAAGACCACAATAAATTGCCACAATACTTCGTTGACTTCATAACAGTAAGTACACCAACGAGAAAAATGAGTGTATGGAAACTTTTTTTGCGAAAATAATTTGATTAGATGGGATTACTAACTGAATATAATCTATACATAAATATTTTTATCTAAATTTGTCACCGAAATAAATAATTGATTGTTAAGGAATATTTTTGTCAATAAATAAAAACTCTGATGTATAATTTAACATTTACTGAAATAACTTTTTGAATTAAAATGTAATGAATGGAAACATTTTTGACCGAGTGTATATACCAAATACGGCATTGATTATAAAATTAAATACGATTACATTTTCATTTTAACTTTAAGTTATAAGTTGACTATCATCCGTATCTTCAATGAGTCAAAAATACTCTTGTTATGTATTTCTTAAAATTATAACTATTAATTTATTATCAATAAAAAGAAATAATGTTATTTATTTAGGCTAGATTTTTGGGTATTTTAAAGCTTGAGTAAATAAGGGTTATAAATAAATTAAAATAATTTAAATTTTCTGAACGAATTGTTATAAAAATAAAATCAGGCGATAACCATTCAATTATCTTGTTTTTATATTATATGATATAAATAGGTACTATATTTTTAAAATAACGTTATGAATATTAAAATCAAAAAAGGTAGATAGTGGGTAATGCTCATTGAACATTAGGTGTCGTGCGAGTCAGTGTAATGGACGTGTTAAATTTAAAATTTAAATCAATAATAAAAAATCATTGTATACGAAAAACGATTCTGAACAAAGACGATCGGCAGCCTACATTACTACATAAATTTTATGATACTATTGTTATTATAGTAATTTATTTTACTATTAGTGATACAGTAGGTTGAAATAATTTTTTTCGGAAAACAGCATTTGAAAATGTCATCGTGTATATAAAATATAATAAAATATAACATAGAAATGGGACATATGATATGGAGGCATAATAATATAATGGTATCAAGGAAAATAAGATAGCTGACCAACAGACTAAAAATGCCACAAAAAATATAGAAATAATCCATATATATATATGCTAACCTACGACATAAAATCCCTCACAAAAAAAAAAAACGAAAAATAAATGGTTCAGCACATGGAACCAACAACACACCAAATTAAACACAATCAAAATAACGATAAACCGGTGGACAAACAGCTACCCAAAAAGGAAAAAAGAGACAATATTAAATCACATGTGGATAGGACATACAAACACATACACACGGATACCTAATGGTAAGAGAAGAAGCTCCTATATGATGTGAAGTCTGTGACGTTAGTATCGCGGTGAAACATTTAATAACTGAATGCTTAAAACACAAACCAAACCGACAAAGAACCGGAATCCACGAGACTCGACACTGCACTAGGGTCCGAAACCGAAGACAACATTAAAATGATTGACTTTTTAAAAGCAATCTGATGCTTTACAACCTAATGTAATTATATCACCTCTCTATTTGCATGTTAAATTACTTTCTATATTATATAATCTTATCTTATTAGTATATGTGTAAATATTGTAAATACTCTAATCATCATAACTAAATTTTAATATTGTCACTCTAATTTTTTAATGTATCATGTATATAATATTATAAAAACTATAATTGTAATTACTTTAACTAATGGCCATAGATGTCGGGTTTTGTTTATGATCAATAAAAAAATTTAAAAAAAATAATAATATTATATTTCAAAAGTTTTAAGTAGGTTAGATTACCTCGGATATGTACCCACAAAAAATATTTTTAAATTACAACAAAATAACTGAAATTGTTAATTTTTGTTTAAATATCTAATTTTGTCCAATTTTGAACAAAATATCTATAAAAAAAACTGTGTTAATATATTTCTTCGATTTTTTGGCTACAGTATGAAATACTAACGAGAAACCTTTGTTTTAAATTTTTAAACCTTCGCTTTGAAAATTGATCATTTTATAAATTTTCAACTACAGAATAATATGAACATTTTCGTAATTTTGACGAATTTTGTTAAAATTCTATTTTTAACATTCATAAAAAATATTGTGACTTGAATATTTTTTTTTTATTGAGTTAAGGCTTCAACGTCAATAGTTATTAGCCCGAAGATTATTTTTAATAGGGTTTTTTTAATTGTGGGAGAGGGTACGGTCGGTTTAGGACACGTGTATATGTGGCGAGGATTTGTCACTAAAAACCCGGGTGGTCACCCATCCGGGAACGAGTGGCACTGGCTGATGCTTGACCTCAGAACACGCTTGTGACTAAGGCCAACCACCGCACCACACCAGGCCACAGACTTGAATATTGTATTTTCATAAATTTTTTAATTGGTGTATGAAAAAGTTATGAGGAACCTTGAACTACATTTTTAAACTCTTTGACCAAGCGAAAACATTTGTATTATTATTAACAGAAAAAAAAAAACAAAATAAAAATTGAAAATTTCAAGTGTTTATAAATAGCCCAAAAAGAGTCAAAATATTTTGAAAATTTTATCGCCCGTGGAAAATGGTCATGTTAACATTTAGTGAAAATTTAAATTATCTACGGTTATTTGTCTTCAAGTTAATATCGCTCCGCTCAGAATCTAAAAAAGTTTTGATACGACAAAATATACTAGACCTTAGTTCAATAAATAAACTATTGAAATTTGTAACTATAGTAGTATATAGTATATACAGTAGTTAAACACATCTTGAAAATATTCTTTAGCGACAGTGGTATATTTAGGCCGGTGCTTCCAGGGCCTTGGTCTCAAGGCTCGGAGGTACGTCCAAGTCGAAGGATCACAGTATTTTAAACATATTAAAAAAACTGAGTTTTTTTTTTTTTTATCAAACGACGAATCGACCATCGACAAGTTTATTTTTAACTTTTTAAGTTTACAACACTATTGTTTTAAATATATTTGTAAGAATTAAACAATTATTATCATTAAAAATAACCTAACCACTTGCACATAAAAAAAAAAAAAAATTGTTAAACTTGTTAACTAAAACAATACTTACGGCTGCATTTGATAGCGCAGATGGCATATATGGCGTACTTCTGTATGGAGCATACAACGGTGGATAATGTTGTTGATGAACAGGAGGTTGGTATGAAGAGCTAAAATTGTTTACTGGCGTTGTCGTTGTTACCGGACTGCTGGACGTGCTGGGAATTGTAGAAGAAGCAGATACGGTCACTGTGGATGACTGGGGGATAGAATATGGCATATATGTACTAGACACTGTAGCCAATAATGACGGTGTAGATTTATATGGACTAGGATGATAATTAGGCGAGGGATAAGGGACACCGTGAGGTGGGTGATATATCATGTTTGGTTTTTGCATATAAGGAGAACTATGTTGATGAGAAGGTGTTTGATTAGAAGATTTTGGGATATAATTCGATGCAGCGTGGGATAAGACTGGATGTTGAGACGTCGAAGGAGTAATGTAAGAATTTGTTATGCTCAAAGACAATGGACACGCCTGAGGTGGTGTTTGATATGGCGGCGCCGCACTACTCGTTGTTGGTACCGGATTCGTTGAAAAATTACGAGGACTATTGAGTCCTGAAGATGGTACCTAAATAATATTAAAACCATTATTTTAGTAAAATATAAAAATTTAAAATTTAAAGTGTAAAGCTATTTTTCAGTTATATGCCATGTATAGAGCATTAGTATTTAGTATTTTAGTGCATACAATATACAGCACACTAATAATACTGAACTAGAATAAATTAATGAAACATTGTTATTAGATGAAAAATTAACGTCCGACTAGTAAGATATATAATGTATATCAATAATAACAATTACGTAAATATAAATGTTACATTCTATAAGTTGATATTTTTATAATGAATAACTACTGGTAATAATTAACAAAATCATATTATTAATTTCTGTTCGGTAACAGGGCAATCATACTTATTTTATTTATTTATAAGTCATTGTAATGATAATTATGATGCACGTGCTAAACATGAAAATGATTCATGAGTGTATACCGACATGTTTTTTTTATCCAAACAAGTGCGATATTAGGCAGCTTAAAGCTGGTTTATTTCTTATAGAGAATACTGGATGGGACGATGAACACGGATAGTTTTAAGATGAACTCGTTTCCATGGCGATCCGGGTAGTACTGTATAAATGCCCCGCGATAATAATATAATAATAATAAAAAAAAAACCTTTGCCAATAATGGTATCAACTATAAAGAGAAACTTGAAACGAGTGTATGGAATACATAATGGATTTCGAAGTTTAAATACTATAGCCTATAAATATCTGTTTATGTGGTTGACGAAATAAAATCAATTCAAAATAATTTTACTTATATATTTATAGTAAATTCTTTAATTTCGTAGGAAAATTGGTATTACGTAATACTTTCGTTGAAGTATTACTGCAAGGTGTATATGTCTCTATATATAATATATATAAAATAGGTAACAATATTAGATGAAACACGTTAGTACGTTACTCATCTTAACATAATTATTACTATTTTATAAAGCTGATGGTGAATTAAACTGTTGTTAGATCAAAATATATTTACTATTAATGTATTCAATAATTATTTATTTTCTAGAAAAAAATGTAGACAGTGTAGTAGGTGGTACTAGGTGATTTATTATCAAAAAAATAATCTGAAAAATTAACCTCTATTAAGAAAAATTACACGTTTTAAGTCAATAATGTCTATTAACTATGTTTTATTAATTAAATATTACCACTTTATTTATAACAAACAAGTAAATTAAATAATAAGTATTAAGTTAATGATACCTATCACTTTCAAATGTGTTTTAAACGTTCTAATTCACGATTTATGGAAATACACAAAAGAACGAAAAGTTTGAATAAAATAGATTGGCATTATATTATTATTGGTCATCACTTCCATTTTATTTTCTTAATACAATGTTATACTATAATAGTGTATTAAAAAGGTAGTGTATGTATTGACTTGTCATAATTAACAAATCTTTAACATAATATCTTAAGTGTACAATTTTGTTATATTATTTATTTACTATTATTTTCACTTATTTTTTTTTTTTTTTTTTTTGACGCATTTTATTTGTTTATTAATTTCTAGGTTTTAAGATATGTACTACCAAATGTGTAAACCGAGTATTTCTTCAATTTTCACAAATGTTTTTTTAATTATTGACTACAATAAGAATGTATTTATGACATTACAAGATGGGTCAATATAATGCAAAAACATTTTTAAAACACTATTGGAGTATTGGACATTGTATGAGGAAAATAAATCGGAAGTTATAACCAATATAAATATAATATAGTTTTAATCTATTTTAATTTATTTTTTAATACTTAACTTAATAAATAATAAATAAACTTTTTTCAAAAGTATTTTTTCCTCAGTTTTTTACTTTTTATTGGATAATTTTTTTGTATAATTGGGAATGAGATATGCCTATTGCAAAATATTAAGTTTTAATATTTTAAATATTAATAAATATTAATTATATAACGTATAAAAATGTCAACGCATATTAGACAAAATCTAAACTATTGTATATTAAAACGTATGGTAATTTTACTTACTGGGGAATACCTCGACGTAACCGTAGCAGGAGTCGTTGAAGGTTCATGTCCATTCACATGTGTACTTTGAGGTTTAGGTGTAGTAGGGGGCGTGGATACTGGAGGTACTGTAGGAGATGGACATTTTGGTTGCGACACCTGTAGAGCCCGAGGAGTAGTTGAGGGAGGTGGTAACATAGGATTTTGTGAGGGCCTAATATGAGTCGTAGATGCTGTGGTTGTTTCAGGCGTCGGATGGTTATCAAACTCTATACCATTAACTAATGGGGGAGTAGGTTGACGACCTGGTGGTGTTATTGATATAGGTTCTTTAGAGACTGTAGCAGGTAAATTCTGAGTTGGTTCAGAAGAAATTCTTCCTGGTAATTCATCTATAAAAGTTTTATTAGTTATATTTAACAACTCATTAAAATGCATTTAAACAGAAATATTTAAGTAGTGCAAAAATATACTAATTTATTTACGTATAAAAATTAAAAAACAATATGTTAACTTTTCTTTAAATAGACTAGTAACTCTATAAAGAAAATATAATAGTATAAAATTTAAAAGTTGTAATAATGGAAAGTTCAATAAAATTTATTAAAACATTTCAAGAATTGCTTACCTTTCCTGGAAACCAGACTGGTCCTGAAGAGATCAGAATTATCTGAACCCTGAAACAATAATAATAAAACAAAATTATATAATTTCGTATAGTTTGTTTTCAGTACTCAATAAAATGTTATTATCATTATTATTATTATTATTATTATATTTTCAAAAAGCCATAATTTGAGCCACTATATTTTTAATAACCCCGAGTTTACGATCATGGATCTTAAAAAACACATATAAGCTTTGTGTGGTAGTCGAGTTAACGATTCACTGCAACGATCATAAACCATATTGAAATGTAGTCGAGCTATTCAAATTCAATGACATTAAAACTATGTCATTTTTAAAGATTAGTATTTGTTAGATTGTGTAATATAATTTATTTGATAGTAAACATTTAACGATAACTAGTTCAAAATAAATTATTAAACTACTCCAATTTGGGTACAAATACGTCTAAACCTAATTCACAACAGATCTTTTAATAAATTTGAACTTTATCAAAACACATAAAAATAAAACTTGACCCTTAGTGTGATTAAACTATAAATAATTATTTCTGCAATAGTTTTTATCAAACTAATGTTTTTTCTCTGACACGTATACCAAATTCCGTCCATTATATTGGCGTATAATAAGCGATATATTTAATTGCGAAGTAAAGTAAAATAGAATATATTTATGTTTTTAAAATCTTTTTGTATTTTACCGTATTCCTACACAACTATTAAATTTTAAAAGCGATAAAAAATAAAAATAAAAATAGAATTCTTACACAAACAAAATATATATATATAAATTTTTAAATATTTTATTCAAGGTCCGTCACTGACGAGCTATTCACGTATTTATATTTTAAAATTGTGCACGGGATAAAATAAAAACGTCAAGTGTAGCACTCAACACAAATATCGACATGCTATGATGATCGAGCATATTTTAACTAACATCCGTGGTAACAGTTTATTTAACGTATCAAGTATATTTTAATATTTCCCACTTTTTTTTTATTCATAGATAATATCTTGTGTACATAAATACGCGTTAAACAAGGTCATAGGTAATATAGATAATGGAAAATTAGTTACTATAACTTGTAAACGCGTACAAATATTATATTACTTATTTGTATTGATTAAAATATTAGATTATTTTCCTGACAAAGAACATAATATGCTTATTATTCGTGGTGAAATATATATATCTAATATTTTGACGTTTGTTCGTTTTAGATTTTGATAAACTATTATTTTGATTTGATCTAATTAACCCAATATTATTATTAATCGGAAGGTTATTGTTATAGACCATATCGATAATGCAAAATAGTTATACAAAATCTATTTTTCTCAAAACGTTTTACTACTCTTCTCGATAATACGAATGGAATAGGTAGAAAGAAAAGAATAAAATATATCTCTTTACAAAGCTCAACCAAGTAGTTATTACTGCTACCTATACTAACTACGTAATATCGTTGTTTCAAATATAGGGGAATTTGATTCACAATAAAAGTCCCAAGAGCGTATTATGTGAAACCGTTACCGTAGTCACCAACCACCTCGTACCGCGGAGTAGCATAAAAAACCACCACCAGGGGTATGCATGCATCACGAACATATGAGAGAAAGGCAGGTACATAAAGCTGTGTAGGCTTTAAAATGACTATAAAAATACATACAGTTAAAGTGAAACAAAATAATATAACATAGACGGAAAAGTATTAAATTTAACAACAGTGTTTTTTCACACACATACATACTCGTTCCCCCTAAATGGGTTAAGTTCAAGCATTACCATAATATTATATATGATCTGATAAACGAATATTCAAAAAGAAAGTTTCGCGACTACTATAATAACCGAACTATATTATTATACATTTACGCCACGAAATCGAACATGACAACACCACAATAACAGATAATATAGAAGTACGGTATTTACCGGCAGGTCGTTGCAACAAGGTCTGTCCACGGTCATAGTGGTCGTGGAGATATTGTGTTCAAAAGGCGGCATCTTTCAAGGGGAGCATGATCGTGGACGGGCGGGTGTTTAAGTCGGACAACGATCCACAAACAACGACTACACGTCGGGCGTTTCCGTGTCGATCGGAATATAAGTCGTGTCTACGATTGATTGAAATGACAGCCGACTAATACTTATATTATTTTATACAAATAGGCGGGAAACAAAACGAACTAGGAACACGCGCACAGACGGACACGTGCGCGTGAATCAGATTTCGGCAACGACCGCGGCGGACTGGTAGACCGTAAACACGCACATAAACCAAACGACGCGCGCGCGCCAACCTCACCAAGTGACTACTGATGTGACTCGTGGCTTGGTGCTACCGTAGCAGCCGAACACGCCACCCGCCGTATTGTTGTTGATGCGTCGGTGGCGGTGGCCGGGAAGGGAAAATGCGATACGGCGCGCACGCGTCTCTCTTCGAACTCGCACCACCGTCTGGTTACCACCGTTCACCATCACTCGTATTTCCCCCAAGGGCCGTAAAAACTTTCGTGGACTTGCGCACAAGCGTGTGTTGGGAAAGTGGAAAAACATGGGAGAAAATTCCTGCACGTCTGCTGCGAGAAAAAGTATAGTAACCAGCAATCGTACTATATATGTATATAAAACGACACAACTTCCTCATCCCTTTTTTTATTTAAAAAATATCGACCTGTGCTTTCGGTGTCATCGAATAAAAAGAAAAATACAAGATTATATTACAGAGCATTAGGCACTTTTTTTCCCACAAACGATTGTAGCTCGCGATTATCATCGACAAACGTGTGACATTGATCGCGTCTGCGGTATCAAATTTATGTGATGTCTATGTACCGAGAAGAATCGTCATTAGACCACGGCCCCCACCGCGAGGGTTGAAAATACCCAGGCGACGGAGATGAGCAATAAAAAATTCAATATATTCAAAAATAGTAAAGTATATATAATATTTATGCATATTATATAAAGGGGAGTAAAGAGGTACGTGGGTGTGTGAAGACAATTTTTCTTTGCCCCGTAAAGTGTTAAAACTTATAATAAATATTCATGTCGCTACCACTGTAAAGCGATGTTAAAAAGACCATTATTATTATTTGCAAAAGGAAAGACATCAACAAAGATTTTACCTCATCCCCCTCCATTTAAGATAACTTTCAGACTTTTGTGTGTGCACCCAAAGGGAAAGAGGGGTTTTCTCCCCGGGAACAAATCGACGAAAATAAAAACTAAAAGGATACAGAAGAGAATTGGAAAAGCAGTGCAAAAAGGCCCCGGGCCGACAAGATTTTACGGTCGTTTCTTTCTGGTTTTCCTCTAAATGGCGACGGAGAGAAAATAATATAATATTTTACAGTTTTTATTACCAAAATAATCAAGATTACAATGAACAAAACGAACTTAAGAAATGTAAATAAAGGTTATGGGCAGATTTTTGACACAATGCTCGCCAACGATTTTCACATTATTACCATTAAGACCACAAAAACAATATTGCACTAAATAAATGTAACGACGTATCAAATTTACTTAACAACTTTATATACGGCGCTTTATATACAACGCTATATGCGGCATTTTCCATCAGGTTTTTCACTGCAACAGATATACGAGTCATATCTATCAGTGTATTCCTCCGCGTACATAATACACTGATGGCATAAACGCAGCCTACTTAACCTGTATAACCATCTCAAATTAAAAACATGATTACATGTACAATTAGGAGTTAAGTGTTATTTCGGCGTACACCAAAACGCGGACTTGTTGGAGTTTTCCGTCACTGAGGATCAGATCCAATATAAAACAATAAAAACTGAATCTGGCGAAAAATGCCGCGATATGGAACACAATGGACAACACCATGTATAGCCCCGGCTTAAAATAAAATCCTTTTATATGTTTAATAAGCATAATTATAAAGTTATCAAAATCCACACCCTATATTATTAAAATGTAACCCATGTATGTAATAGTTTTGTAACTATGGTTGAATGATTGTATATACAAATATTTTTCGGTCTACAAGACTACAACTTACAAGAAGTATTAACATTTAATGGCATTCAATTTTAATAAATCATCACTCGTTATAATTGACTCGAAACAAAATATACTATATTGTATTCTTAACAACAGAATTTACGGAGTTTCTTTTTATAATTTATCCAGATTTAAAAACAACATTAAAAATCATTACAATTTAAGTACATTAATAATATATTAAACATAAATAACATGAAATAAATTTAAAAATCTCAATTTAGATAGTCATAAAAAAAATATTTTTTTTCAAATTATAAATTATGGTATTTTATCAATTTCATTTTTTAGTATGTCTAATAATATTATAATTAATTATTCAATAATTATATATTCAAAGAGATCTTACCTTATCACCCTCGTCTTCACTATCACACTAAATATAGAACAAAAATAAACAATTAGTAAAAAAAAAGAAAAATATATTAATTTACAATAAAAAAATACATATTTCCAGGATATGAGAAATAAATCATAATTGATATTTTACAATATATAATATAAAATATAAACTAAGTTCATATATATCATTAACTTGAATTGCAACCTACTATAAAGAATAGGGAATGATGTCATAAAAAAAAAACATTTAGAAATTATTTTCCTAGTTTTTCAAATCGATTCTAAGCAGTTGTTAAAGCTGAATTTTTAATTACACAATTTGCATAATCATTAAAAGATTTATTTTACACATGATTTAATACGAGTGCTTCTAAAAATTTCAAATTTAGTTTTTGACATTGTTGTCTTACACATATGACACGCGCAACATGCTAATTTTACGTTTCATATTACTAATATAGTTTTTTTATTTTTAATATTTAAATAGAGTACGATGATTAAAATGTACTTATTCTTAGACCTAGACGACGTTATCCATGCATACTCTCTCGTTGGATTTACTCGGAATTTTTATTTTAAAGCTAGTTATAAGTATTTTTAAATTGTTATGTTGTATTTACTTAGCTCATTTTGTTATGAGTGTATGTACAAGTATGTATACAGAAACAACGAGTGCGTGTACAGCGGTCCTTTTAGAGGACGCCACGACCGCAAGTGTTGTCTCCGTCTTATAAACGGATAACATAGCAAATTTGCATTTAACAATTCCAATTTTGTGTTATTAGCATTATTATTTGAGTGAATTGAATAGAATCAAACATAAAGATAAAAACATTACCTATGTTCTCTCATTTGATTCATGCAACTTTTTAATTTTTAAGAAAGTTATGAGCAATTTAAAATTTTAAAATTGTATACTCATAATTTACTTAAAACTTTAAATATTGTAAATGTAATGTTCTTGCATTTAAGTTTAATAATAACTCCTGAATGCAAATTTGTATGTTGTACCGTTGTATGTTTATAAAAGAGACAACACATACGGGTACATCTTAAAAGGTTTGCCATTTCAAACACAAAATCATAATTAAGGGGGAACTTCAAACGCCGAGGAAATAATAATTAATTTTTCTTAGATAAACAATAATTATTTTTTAAAAATAGTTTAATAAACATCGATAAAAAAAACTCGCATCGTAACTTCATTTTAGTAAGATTCTAAGAATAAACAAAGTAAAAGAATAATATAAATAATGTTAACAATAAATAATTTATATATCCTCATTTTTTTCGAAAAAAAATATGTAAATGTCAGTTCATATTTGTAAGAAATAAATAAATTATTAGCAATTCTATTTCGACTGAATAATGTCCCACTTACTATAAATAAGTTTTCCAAAATATACTAATAATTTTCTAGGAGCACGGTTCAGAATCCATAAAGATAAACAGAAAAAAATAGAACAAAATATGTGTAAAAAGAATCAAAATATTCATAAATGTACCTATTAAAAACTGTCTATTAAAATGAACATACTTTAAAGTTAAACTAACTGATTTTAAAAATACAACGTATTAAAACTCTCTAAATTCAAATTTAAACTAAAACTTGTGGAATTTTTTAACATATATTATATTTTATAAACATATCTAATATTTTAAAATATTCCGTTTACTAAGATGCGCCAAATATATGTATGTATGTTCAAATGTATATATGCCAAATATTAAAATATCAAATATGTATTTTTAAATTGCGTAATTAAAAGTAATTATAATAATACCACTTACAATATACCCTCTGCCTGAACTACAATTGCTACTAGCCTATAAAATAAAATAAGTGTTAATACTTATTTATGATTAAAAATTAATAAAATAGATATTTAATCTTACATCACTGAATCGTTCCCTCGAACTTGATCGTCTTTGACCACTCTGACTAAGTGAAGACGTAGATACTTTATTACCAGATGGTCTTTTAAAGGATTGTACAGAATTCGAATGTACAACAGAAGCATCATTATCACCTCCTTCACTGTCGTGTTTTAAATCCAACGACGACGAATCCTATATAAAAATAATTATTTGTATTCAACCTTTAGTAAAATTTAAATACTATTGAAAATTATTGGAATAACATTTAACCAATAAAATCATGAACAAACATATTACCCATAAAGATTAAAACTAAATAAAAGTTTTTTTAAAAAAAAAAAATAAAGGACACTATCTTATTTATTGAAATTTGTATGTATTGAAACAGTATTTACGTTTCTAAAAATCAGAATCACGTATTTATTTACAAAATACTGTAACTCCCTAAAGTGTTGTTTGTTGCCCGACTTACCTTATTATGATTAAAATTATTTGGTGTTGTCGGAGGACTGGGAACATTATATTCTGTTTTGACTGGTGTAACTGGAGTACTGGAATTACTGTCGTGATGATGATTATTGTTATTGTGGTTATGTGCATGATTTCGGTGATGTTTATGATGACTCCGATGTAAAAAGTTTTGAGATGATGGATCTAATCCAAGAGTCACTGCATTCTTCACCAAACATTGTTGTACACAATTCTAAAAAAATATAAACATACAATGATTTAGTAAAAATATAAAACCTTTAATTTCGAATCAACAACACAAAAAATTTAAGTAACTTTGAAATAATACAAGCAAAATTCAAAAAAGAAATGTTTCCATTGACTGTAATTAGTATCCGCCATAAATTATAACAGTGGTTTTTGGTAAGCCTATGGCTATTTTTATATTATAATAAATATATCACGAGATTGATGGTATCATTATTTGTGATATTAAACTATATTATTATCTACAACTTATTTTTTATATCTTCAAAATAACTTAAACATTAAATTCTGAATTCTACCTAATCCTTCCCTTAAATTTCAGTTAACAATTTAAAATACTCTGTCAATATTTTTTTTTTGTTTATAATTTTTTTTTTAAGGAATTTAATTTTTTATATTTGGCATGATTCTGTCACCAATAAATGACTGCTACTGTGTCTAATTCAAACATGAATCGCAAAATGATTTTAGAAAAGGATTAAAAATTGTACCTAATATTTAATGCAGAAACTGCCTTAAAGTAGTCAATAATTACCACAACACAACTCGCACATGTCGTTGGGTCTTTTTCTGTCGGCTATCCTTTTTTTATATAGCCATATCTCGCAATATTAATGTATACATACATGATGTATATTACATGTAATGAAATATTTCCAAACTTACATAAGAATGAAAGATACAACCAAATACCAAAGTAATCTATTTGAGGGAGACAACTAACCCAAAAAAAGACCGACATCACTGACCACATACATAAAGGTCGAGTGATAAGTCTCAATCATCAGTTAGTTAATTTATTCAGACTTGGGCAAAAAGCTATTTTGTTTATATGACCACGAGTGCTTTAAACCGAGACACTTTTTTTAGAGGATAATAAAAAAACATATGCTTACTTTTAAAATAATCACGTACTCCACATATCCTGCGCCACGGTAAACGAAGCGAAGGGATTGCTCAATTATATAGGATTCAATAATCAGACAATAAATTGTTTAATTTTATTTTTAACATAACTACTTAACTTATTTCTTACAGAAAAAGTTGTTTTTTAAATGCAATGATTTATTATAACTTTGAAAAATATAAAATTAACTATATTAAATTATATTATACTGCAATTAATTACGCCCAGGTCAGCGATGCGAGACCCCCCCAAAAACTAGTCTATATCCTGTTTACTTTTTAAATTCATAACGCGCGTACTAATGATTTCAAATTATAATAGTGCCTTTTAATAGTAACATTTTAATAATATTAATCGATTTACACTTTAAAATCAAAACTAAAATATATACTTTAATTTGAATTTATTTTTAAAGTGACATTTAAATTCTATCAACACTTTTAAGAACGAACGCCAATTATATTACCTACATATATATTATACTTCTAGTGAAATAACTATAAACTGATGGCCGAGTATAAATTATGAACATTTATTATTACTAAATTATCAATATTATTTTGTATTAACAATTTTAAAATAAACAATATGTTTCTACTTTCCGTTTTTAACGACTAATAATAAAAATAAATGTATTTTAATGCAAAATTTACCTTTTATACTTTACATAATATCAAAAACAAATTCATGTAATTCATGTATCATATTTACAAATTTAATTTAATTCGGATTTCAATATTTATGTTATGTTATTGTTATTTTGAGTACTTACAAATGAATTTGTATGACCGGTAGTCCACTATTTGATTTTTCAAAAGGTTGGAAAATAATGAATTAACAGTAGGTATGCAACATACGACTCAACATCTAGGTACTTTAAAAAAATCAAGTGTTTTATTTATGTTATACATACTTAATTTATATCCTACTTCAAAGCTTATGCATTGTGAGAATAAATTCCTAAGAGCATTTTAATGAGGGTAGCATATTTGTTCACACCCAGTCCCCACTGAACTATTATAAACATATTTTACAAGTGCACAGAATCGCATACATTTTTGAAATGTCATACCTGACGAATACTTAATCAGATTTCTCTCCAGTTATATCCTTAACAAAACTGTAATTTATCCTTCAAATTTAAGAAAACACAGGTGGTTTCAGCAGTTTAATTTACCACGTATTGCCCTACATAAATATACAAAACAAAAAATATCTCATAGGATTTACTAGTATTTTAAAAGTAATTTTCTTATTTTATAATATTAGGTATAACAATCTAACAACAATTGAAAAACATTAAAGCAAAAAATACAAGTTTTCAAATATTTTTTAATTCTTTTAAATAAATTATGATTAATATGATAAAATATCTTAGGTATATATTTAAAATGATGTACCTACTAATTGATTTATGATAATATATTGAATAATGATATCACGTAACTATGTAAATGCGTAAGCATTAATACTTTACTTAAATACTTTTTAAGATAGTTACTTTCTTAAATATAATTCAAACCATAAACATACATTGATATTCATGCCTAAATATCTGACAATTGTTATCATACAATAGGAACTATTCTAAAATAATACATAATAAATCAAAAAAGTTTTAATAAATTAGAATATCTATTTAACTTTTTTAAATACTGTTTATAAACTTAATATATCTGGTATCTGAAAGTCTTAAATACCATAGATTTTATTAAATTAAAATATCAGCTTATATTTTTTACAGAGTTTATAATCAACTTAGAGTTGGAGTAAATTGCAGTTTTTGCAATACGTACTATTCTTATTATTGACGTATAACAAGGTTTCCACGCTTAAAATAGTTTGATTGCATCGGTGGAAGGTCGACAAGAATGCAGCCCAGCAAGAGTATGGATTTATTCGAGTTCAGTTTAATTATGAGTTAAACTCAACTAACACGCCAGTTAATATGCAATGAATAAACGAACGGAATAATTTTACGCGTACCTATATTCAAGACGGTAAAAAAAAACTGTTTAACATTTACATTAAGATTCTTCTTTCTAAAAAAAACCTGTCTTGTACCAACGATGTTTAACGTCTCGGTTACGCACATAAAACAAGTCGTTATAAAATATAGCATGTTAAAACCTAGCCCAACAGTTATATGGAAAAATAAAAGATTCTAGTTGGTACATTGACTTAATATAATTTAAACTAACGATACCAGTAAAAAATAATATCAAGCAGTAAACATTTTTTTGTGTTTCTTATATCGATATTTTAAATTGAAGAGATTTTTGACTATTGATATTCGTTTTTACCAGGAATTTTTTAGTCTTGCACACAAGATCACAACAACAAACATCGTTAATAGGAACAAAAACACGGCATTAGTACGACTAGCGTCGAGGGCATATTACCGACGACGACAAACTTCAAACTAACTACGAAATCTCCTAGATATTTCTAATTACGAAATTTAATGATTTTAAAATACTGGAAAATAAATTGATAATTTTAAACATAGAGACCCCATGAGTATGAATATAATAATATAATCGTTATAATTATATAACCAAACCACGGCGGGAATCGCGAAAATAAACCACCGCCGCCGGGAACAAAGAAACACCATAGTCGTCGCCAACACCACAAACGCGTGTCTAGACTATCACGTGGCGCTACAACCGTATAGTTTGTGCACCATACGCCGCCCGAGTAACGCGGAAAAGATGCTGCCGACTTTTCCTCGCCGCCAACAGAGTGGAGGATTCAGGCATTCAGCGGACGGCAGCAGCATGTATCGATCGGGTAGTAGCCGACCACGGCCGAACTACCGCTGCCGTACCGTCGGTCATCGCTTTTGTTCGAAAAGGTTTGTGATGGAAGTAACGACGATGTGGTGGGTGGGGTTAGCGTCGGAACAACCGGCTCGGGTCCATAAAACGACGAGCGGCACGCCGCCGCGACGCGCACGGATGAACATGACACGGACAAATTATCATCTCCTCCCACCGCCACCTCTTCATCCACAAGCCGTTTAATAATACAAACGACAGTCGTACGCTGCGACCAGCTATTACTCTTTTTCTTTTACAAGATAATATTATATATTTTATTACTCCCTCGTCAGGTGTGTGTTCACGCGGGAATCAATCTCGTTTCTTAACCGTTTAATGCAATTAATAATCTGATAATATGCGACGGTTTTCTATAGACTGTAACCCCGATTGCGGTTTCACAACGGTAGTCCTATGAGGACGACAAGGAATATCGTTGAAAAACAAAACACATTATTATTATTGCTGTGTTATAAAAATATTATGTCATACCTCGCAATATTATATCAACTTGAGTGATGCTTGTAATCGACGAGAATAAGGGATAACACTAATCCAAATCAATTAGTTTATTGTAACATTATCCGAGACGTTCGGGCCCATTGACATAATTATATCGCATGTCAACAACGTAAAATCTAGTAATTATTATTTTTAATTGACGGCGGACGATTTTCCCAATTGAGAAATGCGCAATTGGAAATAATCGATATCATGTAAGGATCATAACAATGACATGGAAAGAAGTTAAATTAGTGGAGGACGATAAAAATAACTGAATAATGATATAGAGTCCCTTCAATGCTGGCGACACTCGTACCCAACTTTGCATCATTACTTATAAATTAATAATATTAACTATATAATATTAAGTATAAACAGATTAACGGTCAAACAAGCTTTACACCTTTATTTAATAACATTTAACAAACTGATCGAGTTCCAAATTACCAAACATTTTACAAAATAGTGTATATATCGTATCAAAATATTACAAACATCACAAAATGAAAAAAAGAGTGGGCCTTACATTGTCTGAAAATATTATTAATAATAAAATATTATCATTTTATTTATATAATCATATCCAATAACTAAAATAATAGATTTAAAACCGTTTTATTTGCAAAGGAATGTTAATCTATAGATCTTTTAAGATAGTACTTTTATCAATTGTTTAGGATATCAAAAGAATAGACATTATCCTGATACACTCTTATTATTTATTTTATGTATAGATAAAATAATATTTATAGTTGTCAAATAAAATAAACGAACTTATAATAATTACAAAATATGTACAATGATACATAAACACCGATACACTATTTTAATATACAAATTACTCAATTTGGTAATTCCCATAAGCTATAACCATACCTACCTATGGAACATTTCAAGTTTTCACATTATACAAAATAGAACTCATTTCGTGATTGTGTTTATGGGGTCTAGTATGGATTTTTTTTTTTTTAAAACAATGTTATGATCTGTTTTTAAAATTTTCACTGTACTAAAAACTAATTTATTTTTATTTCTACTTTGTGGTTATAATATGTATTATAACCAATATTAAATATTTGAAGTATAGCCATTTAAAAATGTTTAGTATTTTATTACTTTTTAAATTAACTATAAAAATAAAATATCTCATCTGTGATTTATAAAAGTTGTATTTCATAGTATTGTAAGATAATAATTATTTAATGAATATTTTAAACTGAATATGCAGAATTATACAGCATTAGTAGACTTACTCATCTAGTTATCTATTAGATATTATTACAGTTAAAACAAATGTCAACTATACATCAAAATTCTAGTAAATAAACTTTTTTCCAGACTTATGCATAGGATTGCCGTTTACCTATTATTATTTTACATTTTAATGCACAATTATTATATTTCTAAATCCATTCTTGATTTTTAGTTTGAATTTTATGTCATCACTCACAATTATTTCTTAAACAATTTTCAAGTATTTATAAAATTTCTAATTACTAAGAAATATATTTTTACTTAAGTATAAACTATAAGGAATAATCTATTGATGAAAGGATAGAATTTACAAATAATTTTGATCATTTAATATTCCATAAAGTATTTTTTAAGAAAAACAAATAAAAAATGAATATATATTGTGTAAAAAATACCTCCACAAGTACTCTCCATTTCAACTTCACTCAGAAACTAAAAGAATTTTTTGATTAGATAATAGTATTTTTTTTTTAAGTACAAAAAATAATTGAAATAAAACTGAAATTTCAAGTAATTATCTGTTTATAGTCACTAATTAAAAATAACATTAAATATTTATATGACTTAGGTACAGCTAATAATAATTATTATGACATAACAATCAATATTACCCTATAATGTGTAGTATATTTGTTCAATAAAAATAAAAAGAATTCCTAAAAAAAATAACTATACATTTTTCTAGTTTTTAATTCCCAGAAACATCATGGTATTTTTATTTTAATCTCAGTATATAGTAAATCATTCATGAAATTATTTATATACTAATAAATAACTAATATACAATATAAATAAAATAAACTCAAGCAATATCAGTTATTAAATCTGAAAATTAATAAAAACTTAAAACTTTGTAAACAATTGGCTTAAACCTCTACCAAACTGAATGAAATTAATAAATCAATTATTCCATGATCAACTATCATATTTTTATATCTCATATTAAAAATTGACTAATAACTGAAAACAAAAAAAAAACTGATTTTAAACTTTCCTCATGTAGCAGTTGTAGAACAACCATCATTAAACTCTTATAATATATTTATTATTTACAATAACATGTCTAAGTGGTTCAATGGTCCAAAGGCACTCGCCCCAACTATCATTATTTTTAAATATTCTATAAAGGAAACTGTAAATATTTTAATAACCACATAACTGTTGGATTTTAAAAAAATAATTTAAAATGAGACTTTTACATCATGAATGATTTTAAAAATTTGTAAAATTAATAGGTTATTACTTATTACAATAATATTATAATTTCATATATCTAGTAATTATACTACAGAAATACAGAATATTTTAAAAGTTATATAGACATTTTGATTAGATAAAATAATGAGTTAAAATGTTTAATTTAATACATTTTTTGCACATTTTAGGTTTATTAAGAACATATTTTATTAATTTATTATTTATAGCCTACCTATAGGTTAATAATAACTTTATGTACAGACCTAGTACTTTGATTATTTTTTTTTTAATCACTGAGATAATACCTAGGTACTTAATGTCTTAAATACAATTTAAAAGAATAGAAATACAAAATAATAAGAGGTAATTTACATACATTAGGCTACTATAACTGAGGATTATATTAACAACAGTACCTACATACTAAATATAAAACTGTGTAGGTATACAACAATCATTTAAAAAAAAAACTATCCATTGTTGGTTAAAGAAATTTAATGAAAAATTCACAAAATAAACTCAATTTCAATTAGGTAGGTATTATTCTGTATATTATATCATATCAGGATAATGTCCAATGTATGAATAAAAAATGCAGGACCTGGCCACCTGAGTATTTGATACTATTATCAAAAATCAAATAGATATCATGATTTTCTCATGCTGTAAAGTATAATATTATACCTAATTAAAATATAATATTTTTACATTCCAAATAATTTTACATTGCCCAAGAAAAGTTCAAAATAATTTTCAAATTAATTATTCTTTACATTAACCAGATGAAAGAGTAATCAAGATTGACAAAATTAACTTAAATTAAAGACTAGGTACCTACTATAAGGGTTGGTATAACATGATTTATATTTAAGTTTAATAATAAATATGGTTAAATATATAGCTAGTTCCAACATTATCATCAATCAAATACTAACTATATTTTATATCATTTAATTTAAGTAATAGTTTAGACAACCATGATTATAAAAGTAGATATCATTGGTACCTACTAATCTAACATAATTTCAGCATAATTAATGTAACCAATAATATAAATATGAATAATATGTTTCTTTTTAATTCCATCTATTTAGTCAAGAGGTATTGCCAATATTAATTCTGATATTATGTATACTCTTAAATGATGCAAAATTTAGATGATTTTAACTGTCAATATTTAAACGTATATTTAAAATCTATAATACCTATGGAGATTTAATATATAGAGCCTAACATAGATATTGAACCTAATATATTTAATTTATTAAATAAGAATTAAAAAAAAAAAATAAATGATTAATAAATAATGGTAGGCATATTAGGAAATCTATAACAAATCATGGTACCTAATAGGTACTCATTAAAATTAGGTATATCTTTTTAACCTTATGCCTCTGTGAGAAACTATTAAATTTAAAATAACTTTACCTAAACCAAGTAATTAAATTAATATAGATAAACTTTGTACAAATTATAAAACTTATAAGTAATTAAATTATGAAATTTAAATTGAACTATTAAAAATACAATTATTATTATACTACCTATATATAATGTATACCAAATTTTATTTAGGTTAGGTATCATAGGTAAATAAAATATTGAATAGATACCTACTTGAATAAAAATTCCGATTCATTAAAATCAATTCAGTATTAAACATAATTTAAGTATTAAACCATTGACAAGCTGTTGTATGTTCTACAATTTTTAAATAAATAATTGTTGGATTTATGATAGGTAATAAATATAAACTAGGTAGCTTACTAAAAGAGTAAATGTTATCAATATTCTTAAACAAAATTAAGAAAACTCAATTAAATATAAGTGATTAAATTAGCTATCATCTTAACTACATATTTTAATCTAATTCTACAAATATATAACCAAACACTTTAAATAAGTATCTACCGTCTAATGCAAATAATATCTATTGAAAAAATTAATTTAAATTTAATTAAGAATTAATTAAGAACTAATACCAATCATAAATGAATATAACATTATATTAGGATAACACCTATTTTAGTAACACTTTAAAATTTATTAGATGTCAAATATATATATGAAAACTTCCATATACTCTGTACAGCAAAAAAATACTGATGCAAATCGATTCTTCTGGGCATTCCCACGCAACACTCTGCCATTGTAGAACCTGTCCAATGGCAGGGTGTCGTGTGGGAATGCACATTATCAGCGTGTTCTTTGCTGGACAGAGTAAAGCTCACTTGCTATCATAATAATAATAAAACAATGAATATTATACAATATAAAGTAACAAGTAGTAGTAGTAGTAGTAGTTAATACTAATAGTAATAGTACATTTAATCTTTTAAAATATGTTTTTTATATATCTGTCATGGCATTCAAAAATTATGTATGCTTATAAAAAATCTGAATAGTCAAGAAATTTTCAAAAACCAACAGGTACATACAATTCTTTAAATGTTTTTTTTTTTTTGTGATACTTGTAAAATTACCTCAAATATTACCTACGCTCAATATTATCAATCTAAATTGATAAGTACAATCTGTAAATATTAAAAATATGTTACCTAACAAATATATATAGTTTGCTTACATTAAAAATGAAGTTAGGTAACAGTTTATTTAGGAACATTTTCAAAAAATGTCTTATCACTAAACAAACTCAGTTTTTTTTTTTGTTGATAGCAACTAAAACATAATAATTGTAACTCACCCTTTGTAAATAGGTAAACAGACAAATTTAGTACTTTTAAAGCAATAAATATGATAAAAAAAAAAAAAAATTTTAATAAGTTTTACTTAAGTAATGGTATGGTTTTAGAATATGTAATACAAATATTTCTTATGTATATAGATATTATAATGTTATTGTCATTCATGTTATAACTTCTTAGTTATCACACAAATATGAAATACAATACAAATTAATATCACATATTAATATACAATGTATACTCAATTATAACACATTTCTATCAATAATTAATCAATACCTAATTTATGATTAAAAAAAAAGAGTAGGTTCTTACCTATCTAAATATAAATTAAGGCTACATATTGTATCAGAAATAAAATGATAATAAGGTATAGGTATTAATACTCGTGTTTGGATATAGAATACCTGTAGCGTCTGAACATAGCATAAAATGCTTGATAAAATGGGGCTCATAGTTTTTCTACAACATCTAAACATGGAGCAATGCTGCCGTATTGTTTTACTGTCTACAAGGATATAATGCTGCATCAAAACTGTTCTTTAACCCATTATACAAGTATCTATTAAGTAGAAACCACGATAAAAATTAATAAAAATAACATTTAACAAAATGTTATCAAGATTATCAGATAACTAAATTTGTAGGTTTAGAAAAATGTATATTGTATTAAACTACATGTAAGTATCTACCTAAAAATACTAATATTGATTTTATAATATACCTATATTACCGATGTATATTCTATAAAATCAATGGTAGGTAATTAGCATAAGACTTGATAAAGTTATATCAAAACATGTAATCACGACAAACTGACAATTTTTCTGTATTATCACATTTAAAAAACATTTGATTAGCAATTGTAACTATATTTATATACAACACATTTTACAGAGTATCTAAAGATGTATTTATATCTAACAGATATTGGAGATTTGTAGATAAACTGCAATATTTAATAAAGAAATTTAAGAAGTTAAATAAAAAATTAAGTCTCAGACAAACCAAGCCAAATACCTATTTATGAAACCATCAGCGTCAACAGAAAACACAATACCACATAGGTCAGTGTTTCCCAACTGGTGTTTTATGGAACCCAAAGGTACTGTGAGAAATTTTGGTAAATATCATGAACAAACGGTTGGACCTCTTTTCGTCGAGACATCTCCTTATTTTATTATAAAATACTTGTTACACAATGAGGGTTCTGCAGCAAAGGTTTCGTGCATAAATGAAGTTGGGAAACACAGACATTGGTAGTGCACGTCGTACACTTGATAAAACCAACTGCCTACACAAGTATTAAGTACATTGTAAGGTGCTCTACGCGTGTGCATTAAAAGTTGTGATAGTTGAGAGTTAAACTAGTAGTGGACTCACTTCGAGATCTTCGTACGATTTGAAAGAAAGAATGGCAAATCCGTCGACCACGTCCTCGTCGAACAGCGAAGTTTCCTTCTTTTTCCTGCGGTTCGGCGGCGGGGGCCTCTGCGCCTTCTCTTTTGTAGACAGTTCGTCCTCTTCGCCGCTGTCCAGCTCATGTTTCTTGGCGTGCATACGCTGAGCCCGTTCACGGCGCTTGCTGCGTTTGATACGCTGCTGTTTTATATCCGTTTCCATGTTATCACGACACGTCAGTCGTCCGGCACACAACAAACTTGCACCCGTCGAACAACGGTCGGCCGGTCATCGCGAACAGAAAACATGTATCGATGAGACCCTTCCGCTCGTCACATCGTTCCGAAAACGATTGGTTTGGCGAGGGCAAAACAAAAACACGCACAAAACAACGACGGCCGAGTACAAATATTATACGATATTGTATATTTATATCACGAGACGCGAACGCAGATCATTGGCCCGTGCGGTGGCAGTACGCGACACGATTGCGCGTGAGAGAATAATAATACTATTATCGTTGACGATTAGTCGCGCGGACGGGTTAGCGGCGGCGGCGGCGACGTCTGTTCAGTCGACGTCGAATCGTCCGTGCCTCTAGCGTACGACATCACCGCCGGAACCGGTGTTCAGCGATCGAATATTGTTGTTATATAGCCGCGGTGAACCGACTCGGTGACGGCGATGGCGTCAAACGGCTGAGGGAACGACGGGCAAACACGAAGAGATCTGCGGCGACGGAACGAATAGCGATAACGCGAACAGGGCAATTGATTTAACAAAACACACGCACACTAGCACATACAACACGTATACACACACGACAGCGAGAGACGTCAGTGGTGGTCGGAAGGATATGGGGGGGGACCGGGGAGAGAACGCGCGCGCACACACTCACTTGTCGCCGTCGTCGGTTTTCGGTCGGGCACGTAGTGGTAGTGTTAGAGGAAAAATAATAATAGTAATAGTAATAATAATAATAAAGGACAGAAAAGAAAATAACGCGCCGTCTATCTCACTCGTGCGCACGTCGGTCGCCGACGGCCGTAGACAGTCGGTGAACGCGACGGTAATAATCGCACGGCGGAGCTGCAGCAGCCCGAGCCCCGAATGACGGGAAAAGCGCCGCCGCCGACGGCTGTGCGGTTGGTACGCACTGGGTGAACGCCGTCCGCCGTACAGTGTGGCCAATTAACGGGCGCGAGTTGCCGCCACACGACCGCGCGGGACATTCACCGACTTCAACATCTCGTCTAAGAATCTGAGATTCTAAAATTTTCGGACCCAAATCCGTTAAAGCTAATGATGGGAACAATTGAGAAGTGAGTAATCAAAAGTTTATAACAATCGAGTGATTCACTCGAAAAAACCTCTTGGTCAATTTAATATTGAAATTACACTGTTACTCGACACACAGTAACTCGATGGTCTACACGTTTTAAATAATTAGCTCCTAATCAGTACTACCTATAAGGCATTTTATAAAATAAATATAATAACATGTACAACGACTTGTTTTAATATAATATAAAATAATAGATATAACAATATAATATTTTTATAAATACATAATTATTAAAATTTATTATAATTCATTTTAAAAAATTGGTATTAATTATTTATTTTTAAAATATAGGTTAATATGTATTACATACTTAGTTCTTACCTCTTAAGAATGTGATATACAATGCATTAAAAATGTATATTGCAGAATATTGTATGTTATATTATTTATTATAATTAAAGTAAAAAAATTTAAACTACAAATGTAACAACTGTCATGTGTATATCAGACCAAATGAAGGAAAGCAATGAATATTGAAAATAAATAAATAAATAATTAATATCCAAAACCTTACATGTTATTTCGTTATTCAATGTGTATATCATATTATTAATATGAGCATCAAGTGCATGTACCCATATATAGTATAGGAAGTACCCATATTTATAAACTATAAATAAAAAATTATAAGCTAATAATTTATTAATAATTATTATAGTGTGTAATTTGTATAAACTATAAATAATAAAACGAAATATTAATTGACATAATATATGAAGTTCTTCTCCATACTATTTACATTTTACATCTTATAATTAATAATGTTAATAGATTTTGTGTTTCGTTTTGAGAGATTAAATACCAAGCAACCATGTGGGAAAAATTATGAATTAATGTATCAGTTAATGAATGATTATGATTATGAATTATTCGATTGCAAATATTTCGAAAGTATGAGCGAGAAGTGCGAAAAAAGTAATCAAAAAAGATAGGTAAATAGGTAGATAGGTTATTAATCTTATTATATTAAAATAAATAAATAAACTAATAATTACTAACTTTCATTCAATTATTTTATGTATTATCTTTGGACATATTCAGTCGATTTAATTTTGAGATTCATTCACCGAGTGAAGTTATCACTCGATTACTTCAGTTGATTTCGATACCGAAAAAAATACTTGAGAGTTTTCGAAATAATCTAACAATCGAGTATTTCCAGTGATTTCTCTCTATTGATGATCCCATCACTTGTTTAAGCGCTACGTGTTGTCTGTCTGCATTCCGCTGTCGTTCGTTGGCTTCTCTTGGCCCTGCATCATACCAAATATTTTAAATGAATACTCAATTAAAGTAATTGATTTCGCATTCACGCGGTAGCCGATATTTCCGTGTTCCCTCTTCAGTAGCTTACACATAGGTACAGGTTGCAACTTTCAATTTGTATTCTACGTTTAGTTTTTATCACATGCGACATGTATGTTGTTAGTTTTGATCAACTATTGTAATATATGATCCTCTAGATCTTCTGCTAGATATTTTTGTGTCATTCGTTTTAAATGAAAAAATAAATAAAAACTTACTGAGACATTTGAATTTTATCAATCGGAGATAAGTATCCAATATATTAATGTCTAAATACCAATTATCTATTAGTTATCAAAATTCATGCAGCACGATTGACCAAAAAGTTATTTTACTTTGCTCCAGCTTCTTTTCATTGTACTTGTATCGTCGCCTTTTAATAATTCTCAAATCCCAAGTATAATCCCTAGAAGCAGAAAAAAATGTAAAATGGTTCAGTCCTAATATCTAATAGTGGTTTATGGTAGAAGATGTGACTAAAAATCTCTAATCGTTTCTCAAGACTGTTCAAAAATACCATTAATTTTATTAAAAATAATCGAGAAAAACAAAAAATACTGGAATATTTATGAAACATCAGTTTTTGAAAATAAGGAAAGAAATGAGTCCGAATAACCGTAGATTTTAGGCAATTATGTATTCTGTCGATTACATCCATTAAAAGTTATTATTTTTTTGTAACATGATGGTCATGGGTAATTCAAAACATTTCGACTTTTTTTTAAGTTATTTATACTTTGTAGACATTTGAAATATTCAACTTTTTTAGATTTAATTCGATGATGAGTGATTTATCATTGAATTTATGTTAACGCATCCATTGACCATTAGTATAGTCTAATAACTAAAAAGTATTTATAATAGTTTTTCATTTAAAATCAATTTATTATCCACCTATTTTGTACCCGTATATTCGCAGCGATCTGATAAATAAGCTATCAAAGACACACATATTTACTCACCAAAATTGCACTATATACTCGCATTTACGCATTACGCATATACAAGATAATAAATCCTTAGTTATTTCAATGTATTATAATTACATCATTATTGTTTTTATGATCTGGTTTTTTACATTTCAAGTTAGCCAAATTAGATTTTTTACGTGGTGTAGACAACTTGAGACACGCTTTTTTTACTAGAAGTCTCTATTTCACGTGTAGTTAAATTTACAGATACACGTGAAATTAATATTCACGTATGCAATCACGTGAATTTGTGATTTTAATTACATGTAAATCCGCGAATTTAACTTCACATGAGTACGTGAATTTTGTTATTAAATCATGCGTTTATTATTACATTTGAAATTTTATTTTCAATACATCTTGATCGTTAATTATCTTCCCCAATGGTTTCCTAGTTTCTACATAACAGTAATCAGTTATAAATTATTTATTATAAACAGAATATCCACAGAAAACTAATATTTTAGAATACAGTTTTTTCGACAAATGTTTATTATGAAATTTATTTACATTTTACATACATTTAAAAATAACTGAAAAAATATTCAATTTGAATAATGAAAATACAATTTCTTAAATTTCGTTACAAAAATTATATATAGCATAAAAATTGACAAAAATAAGAACGTGTTTTTAAATTTTATTTATTTATTAATTTTGGACAAAAAGCCCAATTTTTTCACATGCATAATTTACTCATATAATACAATAGTGACATTTTAATATAATATATGTTGTAATTTAATAAATCCTAACAGATAAACAGATATCCATATGTATAGACATAGGTATTATAAACTTTAGTAAGAATATTATACCTATAAGTACTACATGTCGTGTGAAATTGAATAACAACAGTTTAAAAAAAAAGACAATAGTAAACTAGTTATACCGTAGGTATCGGTTCGCAGTACGAACTTCATGCTGTTCTTAGAAATTTTCACGTCGCTGTCGTGTGCGTAGTATATATATACATTTATCCACCCGTCCAGTCATTTTATGATAATACTGTTTATGAAACATTTATTTTTAGAATAGTAGGTATAAATATTTTAGGTTTTTGGTTTTCTACGGAAATTATTATGTCTTTTTTTAAATATTTTATTAAAATTTAATGAGTATAGTAAATAGTAAATACTAAATATTATGTTTTAAGTACACGTGAAGTAAATGTTCGTGATTTACTAATTAATTACACGTGAATTAAATTCACGGATTTTTAAATTTAAGTACACGTGAACAAATAACACGTGATCACGTGAATCTTAATTCACATTCAAATTCGAGAGCTCTATTTTTTACCATAACGCCAGTTTTTTTCATTATTAAATCAAAAAAAAAAATCACTGACACGAAAAATTGAACTTCATTCAATAGTTAAAAACAACTATTTCTTTTTTGTTTTGTCGTAATATGAACTTACTCATCATCATATATTTTATATTTTATAATGTAATTACTGATTATTATTTCATTTTCGTATTCATCTCTAAACGATTTATACATGTTCAGAATGCGGGTATTATTTTTGTTGTGACTACAACGATTCTTAGAAATGTTCTAAGACCCATACGCGCATGCACAAGTCAAAGAACACGAAGAAAAATACTTTTGCTCCAACTGTCTGGGCACAAATTTAATGCAAACAATACCAAAATAGAAAAAAAATTCACCTTATTTCGATCGACTTGTATTAGTTTTTAACAGATAATTGTATTCGTTAGCCTATTTTCTAAGTGTTTTAGGAAGTAGATTTACGACTTTATTTTTAGTTAATATGATGTAATACTGTAATGCATAGAATGTTTATATTTTTCTCAAAATAAACTTATATTTAACTTAGTTGTAAATAGCGACGAAATGAGAAATGTAAGAATCCACTTCCGAACAAACCTAGAAAATAATATTATAATCCAAATTCAGTTTTCAAAATTAAAATCGAGCTACTATATTATAGAAGTATGTTTAATTATCTTTCACTTACAAGTCTAAAATCTAAATGCATGAAAAAATTGGTTGTTCCAGTTCTCAATGAGGTTGATTTCAATGAAGTACCTAGGTAATGGAAGATCACAATTTATTTCTTACTTTCTTAATACAACCATTGATTAAATCTAGTATATAATCAACGATACAACAATAATTATTATTATTTTATGAGAATAATTATCAAAAATATAATATGAAATGCATTTTTTTTTAAATTTAACATCTTGCTTAAAAAAATGCAAAATAAAGTTCGGTATAAATGATCTATATTCAACATGAAATACATTTTTACAATAAACATAGGTTTAGATATAGAATTGTATAGTTATTGTCATCAATTCATTACTATAACAAAATGTGAAGTACATCATTGAAATCTTAGTCCTAATTATGATGAAGTAAGAAAAACTTGAAAACTTGAATGGTGAGGGGTAGAGACCACATTGATTTAGTGAGCTCTGGATAAATACACATACCCCCTCCCTAATAAAATCATAAATATGCCATTGGCCACTGCGGCATTGCATATCAGATATCCTGACATTTTTATTTTAAATTTGCTTTTATGTATTCCAATTTCGAGTACTCGGGTACTCCATATCTATAGATGGACGCATAGTATCTAACAATATTTATTTTACACTCAAAATATACTATTTAAATTTACTTATCTAAATATAAACATTCAAACATGATTTATGAATGTATAAAATATGTATGTTTTATATAGTCAAAAATAAGTACAGAACTTCATCATTTATTTTTTGGTGAAGTCAAAGGGGTGTGAGGTGCTAGGGTGGTAGTGTGATACCCTCCGAATACAAAACAAAAATTTATTTTATATTGCTTATAAGTGGTCAAATATCTATTATAATCTCAGATAATAGCGCATACAAAACACTGGATACCATAATAATTAATAATGATGACACAGTGATTACTGATGGTATTATAATAAATGTAATAAAATTATTACAATTTTATAGACATATTAGTCATATAAAAAAAAAAAAAACAGGGAACTTGCATTGTTATATAGTAGATTTGCCATTTGGAGTAAAATAGTCTACTCGTTATTGAGTTGGTTTCTGTAATAGACATTAGACGTGTTAAATTTGGATTAAAATATTCAATGATAAATCATTGTAGATACCTATACGAAAAACCCAAAAAACGATTCTGAACGGAAACGGTGTGTCAATTTTTAAGGATATTTATTAATTTATTATAATATAATATTAATTTATTTTTCTATTAGTAATATCAAATATGATACTATAGTAAGTTAAAATTTTTGACAAAATCATATAATCGCATTATAAATTGCATGTTATTAATAATTCATAAGTATCTATAATAATTAATTTTAATGTATTAGGTAAATAAGTACAGTAGAACTTCCTTATAACGGACCCCCTATAAGACAAATCTCCTTACAGCCCCGTAAAACCAATATCCCGTATCTCTCTTTAACCAATGTTTTAACGGAAACTTCTTTATGTTGCGGAAAAAAAATGATACTGAGCGATTTTGTTATAATAATTAATAAGATGTTTTAATGTTTTACTGTACATTGTAATTCATATTATATTTAATATCATATTATAATATTGTTAGAATATTATTGCTTATAATAATTTAATGCTTTTCAGTTATTACTTATTACTTCTTAGGTATCTTATAATTTATAACTCATAAGTCAATATCGACATAGTACGTACCTACCTAAGAATGTTGTGAATAGGATGATGGTATAAATATTGAACACCTATTACACTTTCAACCAAAAAATAATTGTGAAACCTCTAAAAGTGTTAAAGGAATAACTTCGAATAATTTATTTTTAATTTGTTTCAAGTTGAATATTTGTATCAAATCATATTTATTGAATTTAACATATTTAAGTATAATTATTTAAATGAATGTCAAATAAATAGGGTAGGTTAGTAGTATACTCAAATTTTCTCAATAAACGATACGGACAGGGAGGCAGTCATGGGGAAACCTAATTCCCTCCCTGTCCGTGATTCAATAAATAAAAAAAAAAAAAAAAGGTTAGTAGTATACTTATCCTGAATAAGGGGTCTGGCTCGGCGCCTCCGCAGTTTGCATTAATTCTAATTTACATTTTTAAATCAATTAGTTTTGAAAAAATATAATATATTCATGAAACTTACAGTTCCAATTTAAAATAGATAGGCTTAACCTACATGGCTACACGCGATTGTTTCAATGTAACTGGGTAGTTCAATCTAATTTTATATTCAATTATTTTTCAGTAATTTATTGGATTATAATGCAATTTGGTTACAGTATTTATAATACTTTCAAATCGTACAGAAGCATAGTTAGTGATTCTAGTTACCTATAACAAATGTATTTTTTTTAAGTTAAATATGAATTTTTATTTAAAGATAAACTTAAATTGTATCTAATATTAACTACAAATTACAATAATATGAATACTTACATATTTTTTATTTTTGTTGTACACTTTATAATTTGCAAACCACATAATATGTCGGCTACAACTTCAGGAAATTCAAATAAATTTAAGTATGTCTATACTTTATTGTCTATAGTTATTTTATTTTATTATAAATATTTAATCAATTATAATTGTTACAAAGTATCAATAGAGAGATGAAATTGAATTCCGAATTTGAAAATTTAGCTGTAGATATAACGTATAAATGGAAAGATACGGTTACCTGCTTGAATTTAATACTTGACAATTTTCATGATGGTATATTAGATAAGGCATTTTATAGAGCTCTTTCTGGAATACCATTATTTAAAGTAATAAAAAAAAATAATTTATATTACATTTTTATGTATATTATTATCTTTTTAAAAATAATTTATAGACATTAGTTGATGACTCGGAGGATCTAATGTCTCCGAATTTACAAACCTGGCAAATTTTAAATCATGTTCGGAAAGAAGGATGCAACATGAATATAATATTTATCCTAAATGCTGACCAAACAATGAGATTACTAAAATTTAGCGATAAGTAAATAATTTAATGATAATGTAAAAATGTAATGTATAAGTTTATAACTAAATGTATTTTAAATAAGTAATCTACTGATAAGTGTAGTAGCTATTAGTATTATTGAATTATTCTATTCTGTGCTAGTAGGTACCAAATTCTAATTCTAAGCAGGTGTTTGTAAGCAGTGCCGCAACTAAGGATTTGGGGGCCCAGGCACAGATCAAATTTTGGGGCCTCTGTTTTCTGTAAAACTTTATCTAATCTAATTATATAAAAAAAGGATAATACCGTATCGGCTCCCGCTAGACGTTAATGAGTCCGTATCGGCTCCAAGTGTGTGACCTTTCCGTCAGTTAAGTGGCCGTATTGCGTCCACCCAAAATGTAATGCTGAACTCACGGCTACTCATCCATTAGAAAATATTAATTTTCTATTTCGTGGAAATTTTGAAGTAGATACAGGTTGGCACATATACATATAAAATTTCACAACAAGTATAATAGGAAAAAACTAAAAATCAACGAAACATTTGTAATATTATTATAAGCCATTTATTGAAAAATTTAAATAAGGAAACATTACCAGAGCGGAGTATGTAAAAAGTTTCCTTTAAGTTCAAACTCACAAGTTTTTTAGTATTCATTCATTTCAATTTTTTTTTAGATTTATTTAATTTATTTATTTTAAACGTCAACATTTTTAACTATGCTTACAGAGAATTCTCTCTGACTGTAACCAGTCCTCAGCATGTAAATGAGAAGGACATTTGTTGATTGGGAGCCGATATGTCCATATCACTGGTAACAACCAAACCTATCGAGTTAGAGTCGATGTGGCTACCTTCAAGTGAAAGGTGGGAGCTGATGTAGAGACATCGAAAAAAAAATGGCAAATATAAATTTGCTCAATGATCCAAAATAATATTATTTTTTACATGTTTTATAATTTTTTAAATAATATAATATATACCTAAATATTATAATAATAATATAAATAAATAATTTATATAGAATTAAAATTGTTAAATAAAATTATTAGTCATTATAAAAATAAAATAATAATACGAATACGAATATATATAATAATAAAAAATGCAATTTAATAATTTAAGACTATTTTATAGACAGTCACATAAATAAGGTCACTTTATGTTGTTGGGTATTATTTTAAATTTTAAACTTTCAACTTCAAATCTGTTACCAATCGTAGTATTTCGTAACGTACAAATTTTAAAATATTTTACTTTTAGATTTATTTACAAACATTTTAGAACAATACCAAATTAATATGCATTAATATAATTTAGTGTCGAAGTCTTGATGGCCCTCTCCTAAGATTATGAGGCTTCTTTGGGGGTGCAGTGCACCCCAACACCATCGCTAGTTGCGGTACTGTTTGTAAGTTGTAACAGTATACTACTAATAACTAAATAAATTATAATATTCAGTGGCGCCCAAGTCATATTTTTCAAGTGTAGTAAGACATCATTTTACTCACTTATTTCCTCCAAAACTCAAAATTGAATCGATTTTTTTTATTATATTAATTGTTAATATCGGTAAATATTAATGTACCAAGGTATAGTTATTGTCAGGGATGTAATTTAAAAAAGTGATTAAAATGTGATTTATGTAAATATGTTTTCTAATAACTAGCAGTATTTAAATACTTTTCTTTGGATATTTTTAGTGTGTAGCAACTGCTACACCTAGTCATAGAGTTGAGCGTACGTGATAATATTGTAATATTTTAAAATTTGTTTATTGTTCAACAGGGTATCTAAGACTCACCAGCCACAGAGTGGCCTACTTAATTTTAATAAATGTTTTTGAAATTATTATCACATTTAATGTCAATACTTTTTTATATAATTTTAATGCAACAAAAAAATATTTTTTAATTTTCCAATTAGAAAAATTTATACCTATTTAATAAAATGATAATAATAATAATAATAATAATAAGTTGTGATCATCCATAGACCATAATCCAAAAAATTCAAATTTAAGATAAAATGAATAAAAAAAGTCAATTTATAAAGATGCTCTATATAGAAACAAAAAAATATTATATAACATATTTTGGTTGATTGGAATATTATTTAAATTATACCTAAGCCAAGTATATATTCTATTAATTATATAAAATGTAAATATAACAATTAAATGATAAATTTACTAGAATTACACAATTTTCAGGCATAGAATGTTGGATTCTACGAATAAATTTATGTTGTTACACGATCGTAGACTTTTTACAAAGCAACATCATACTATATGGACAAAAATTATAAATGTTGTGTTTATTAAAAAATATCGTCTTAAAGAAATGTATGAATTATCGACTGTTCCATATCCTGCTCCAGTCAAAGGGGCATTGATTACACTAAGACTAGACATATGGAATAAAAGAAATTTTCAAAAAAAAATAGATTTATACACAGACAAAGTTTCAGATCTACAAGGAAATTTGCTTAAAGTAGTTACTTTTAATTATATTCCATCTGCAATAAAAAATGCATTAATAGATGAAAATTCTGGCTATAAAAAGGGCTTAGAAATTGAGGTAGGTATAATATTATAAAAATGTATTAATTCTAAGATAATATTTTAGGTTTTGTTGTTTTAGGTTCTTAAATCACTTGGAAGTGCAATGAATTTTGTTCCAATCATATATGAACCAATAAATTGGCATACCGAACAATGGGGTAAAAAGCAAATTAATGGAACTATATCAGGATTGTTAGGAGAAGTATGGTCTGCTCGTGCTGATTTGGCATTGGGTAATTTACATTACACACCATATCATCTAAATATTTTAGATCTATCCATTCCTTACAATACAGAATGTCTCACATTCTTAACATTTGAATCAAAAACAGATAACTCGTGGAAAACATTGATTCTTCCTTTTAAGTAAAATTACACAATAAATTATCTTAATAAATTAATACTTAAACATATTTTTTTATAGATTAAATATGTGGGTTGGCGTACTTATTACACTTCTTATTGGAGGATTTTTGTTTTATGCATTTGCAATAGCTTATAAACATATTGAAGATAATGAGAACTCTATTAAAATTATACAATGTGATACTCTGAAGGCAAACATATTAGAAAAGAAGCCTAAACTATTAACAGAAAATAAATCAATTAAAAAAAATATTATAGATATTTTAAAAAATATACTTAAAAAATCAAAAATTATCGAACAAAAATGTATAAACAACCATACAGAAAATAAAAAAAATAATCAACTTACAAATAAAGATGTAATTGGCTTATACTTGTTTGAGGACATAGGGAATAGTATTTTATATACTTATGGAATGTTAGTAGCTATATCATTGCCAAAAGTTCCCAGTGGATGGGCCATAAGAATTTTAACAGGGTGGTGGTGGATGTACTGTTTATTAGTTGTAGTTGCTTACAAAGCTAGTATGACAGCAATCTTAGCTAATCCAGATACAAGGTTAATAACAATTATTTTGATAATACTCATTAATATATATATTAATAAATTTACTACAAATTAATTAATTTAACAGGGTTACAATTGATACATTAGATGCTCTTGCTGATAGTAACATTGATTGCGGAGGATGGGGAGAGCAATCAAAAGAATTTTTCATGACTTCACTAGATAAAACTGGACAAAGAGTTGGTCAAAAGTTTCAAGAAGTTTATGAAGTTAATAAAGCTATTGATTTGGTATCTAAAGGACAATTTGCATATTATGATAATATACACTTTTTGAGATATGTAAAAGTGATGCAAAATACCAAAACATATGGAAAAAATTCACAGTTTATTAATGGTATTAAAAAATATTAATAATTTGTTATTAAAATAAATTGAAAAATATTTTCTTATTACAGTTTTAAATGATTTATGTGTTTCATTAAATTCAAATTTTAAACAATAATCTGAAATTATTTCCTTAATATTGTTACTAAACAAAAAGTATGTCAATAATTAATCAAAAAAATGATTTATAATTACTTTAACTAAAATATTTATTTTAATGAAAATTTGAATTGTAATATAAAATAAAATATTATGTTATGGCTTAACTTTTGTTAAGTTTAGTCCTAACACAAACTAGTAAATATACTGAAGACTAAAATTCACTTTAAGTGCATTAACAGTATAATGTATAATATTAATATTAATTTATACAATGTAACCTAAATGTATTGTTAATATTTGTTGAATTGAATTGTTTAAGGTACACTGAACGATACAACTAATGGAGACTTTACACTACATATAATGTCAAAATGTATAATAAATATGCCAATATCATTAGGATTACAAAAGAATTCTCCATTAAAACCAGCAGTTGACAGATTCTTGAGAAGAGTTATAGAAGCTGGGTTAGTGAAAAAATGGTTAAATGATGTTATGTTAGATACAGTAATACTTGAACAAGCACAACAAATTGAAGAAGTTAAGGCACTTATGGACTTAAAGAAACTTTATGGGGCATTTGTTGTTTTGGTTGCTGGTTATATTTTAAGTATATTGGTTTTATTAATCGAAATTAGTTATTGGTATGGAGTGGTAAAAAGAGATCCACTATTTGATGAATATTCATTAAACTGTTATTATACATAGCAATAAATTCAAATAAATAAAAAATTATGTGATGATTTAGAATACAATGGTATATTGATGAAATATTTTGAAATTATAATTTCTTGATTAATTTTACTTAAAACCTTAATTTTTAATCAGCAAATATTAATTTAAACAATTGTCAAAAACAAGAACATTATTTTAAGAGCTAATTAGGAATAGTAACATATATTATTAAAAAAACAAATGAAAATACAGTGGTTCTATCGTCGTTTGAACCCATATTTTTTGCGTTCGTAAAATAGATCTGTTTTTGAACTTCCCAAATTTACAATTTTTGGACATCCATCTCTCTGAAATAAAAAAAAAAGAACATTATGTACTTTAATTATTTATAAAACTTGAAATATAATTTAAAGTATAGCTTACATCTTTTTCTTGAACAGTACATTCCTTACAATAATATGCATCCGATACTCCAGGTCCGCCACATATAACACATCGACCCTGGTATGAGCCATAATTGCACTCGTCGCATATGCGCACCAATGTACATGGTCTGACATACGAGTCACAGATAACACATTTACCATCACATTTTTCACATAATCGTCCTATAGCTATTACATAAGGTTAAATAAATGAAAAAGTAGGTATATTATATTGTATTATAGTAGACTAATGATATGAAAATACTATAAATATTATACACTACACTTACCGACGCCAGGCTGCTTACGACAGAATATCAAGTCTGGATGATGTTTAGCCATTCTGTTGGGTTATTGTTCTGAGTCAAATAGGACAACCGAGTACCGAAAAAATTAATAAAAAATAATAGAAATTAACAATAACCGGCTAAATCAGACTATCAGAGTGATCATGTGAATTAATCACTATCACAATACACAATTCACAATCACAAAAAAACATCCAAACAAAAATATTTTCAAACGTCAGTGTCGCCAAAGTAAAACGGTGCGATTGAAAATGATAAAAAAAAAAATGTAACCTGCATTGCTTATTAATTAAATAATTCCCATTATAGACTTAAAAAAAAAAACTTTATGTATCACAAATATTCAAAATCAGAGATAATAATATAGGATAGTATATTAGTATAGATATATAGAATAGGATAGGTATAATAATTGTTAATATTACCATAGAATAATAAAACTACTTTTCTGGACGATTTTATTATTTGAATTTTTTTTTTTTGGAACTTATGTATCTATCCTATCCTTTCTAACCTTTACAAGGTAAAAACGATGGTGCAAAAAAAATCTTTATTTTTAAGTTACCTATAGCTTTCTGAAGATGGTAATTTTCCAATTTTTACACATACATTTAACTCGCCTTTCACGAATATGATTTTTTTTTTTAAAGCTTATTATTTTAACAAGTTAAAAACGATGGTGCAATCAGAATTTGTCGCTCAGACTTGTCTACTACTTATCAAACTATGGGTTAGGAACGAATTTAAATATTTTTATGATAGTGAAAACATTTTTTAAAAATAAATTGTTTATCACAGTTCAACATCATCATACCTATATAAAGTTATCTAGCATAATAACATACCTAAAATAACAGTTGTTAAATTATAACTTATAATATACTTAGGTACATTGTACCCAATGGTACTTCATATGCATTCCAGTATTTATTTCTAGAACACGTACATTAAATGTGGCACTAGCTCATTAATTTGTTGTTCAACATGTAAGTAATTATGTAGGCACAGTCAAATCTGTTTGATATTGTTGTTAATGATTCAGTAATGTGAGAACAAATGTATTCAAAAATAATACTAAACAAATTGATCCCAAGTACCAAATAGTACAAATTTACTTCAATATGTGACACACATATGTTAGGTTCATAAACGATATTTGTTGGGGGGGGGAGGGAGGGGCTAAGTCCTTCCAAAATGGATTATATTTATCTATTGCATAGACACATATGTAAATTTTAATAGTCTCGCCAAATTTTAAACTCAAATTGCGTTTATGGTTGACAATCACGAAGGAAGTTTAAGATTTTTTTTAAATTGTTCAACCTATTCACTATTGTAGAAATTTTGGAAAAGTTATTTTAATAGCTAGTCGATTTACGCACAAACATGAATTATAAATTTAAAAATATTTTGGATAAATAAAAAATTCTTAAATATTTGATTAAGTAACAAACAATTTGATTTGCCAGAATATTATATAGGTCGTCAAAAAAGTCTTAAGTCATTAACACTGATAGTTTTGAACGATATTATTTATTCCGTAAGTCGCAATGGATCATAGACATTTTTCAAAGATATTATAGGTATATAATAATATATAATATAATATAATATAATATATAATATTTATATTTTAGGTATCTAATCAATTGTAACAAAGTTTTTCTAATATCAAAAAAATAATGTCATATTATCATCATTATATTATTGCATTTTTTAGTTCTCATAGTTCCTTGTAAATGTTTAAACTCATCAATAGAATAGATTTATTTTGATTTGTATTCAACATTTTAAGATTTTAATAATTTTTGAAATTAAAATATTCTTATGAATGTGTTATTAAAACCCAAATATTTCTAGTTTAAAACGTATTATATAGTTGTATAATTCTATATAATTTTTCAGTAGATTCAATTCCACCAAAAAAAAAAAAACCTTTAGGTACAGGTTTAATTATTTTTATACCTAGTTAAACAGTTTGATAATTTTTGCAAATATTGCATGTTTAAAATAAAAAATTATCTTCTACTAATATTATGTTACATATTATAACTATTATTTATTTTAATTTTAAGTTTTGTTTTTTAATTAACATTAAAAAATAATGAATCATTAGATCATATCTTATTGTCACATTACATATACCTACTTACAGTCCATTACATTTTATAAAAATTTAAGTACTGACATACTGCAGCTATTGGGTCTCGATAACATAACTTTTATAATAATTCAATTTTTTTCTTGTCCCTCGAAAATGCCAACACACACTCAATGCTGTAAAACTCAATATTAAACAACTTAAAAATACATAAGTCAAATTTATTTTATCCCTCTTGAAATACGAGTTACCGAGAATCGAGTGTATGCCTGTATTAGATACCTACCTAGTGAAATTGAAATTTATTAGGTATTATTAAAACATAGAACATAGGTATCATTGCTTATAAAATATAAATACAGAATACATTTAGGTCATAAATAATACAGGGTGTAATAAAAAGAACCGAATAAAAATAGAAAATTGATAAAAGTTAAACGTATGAAAAAATTATGAAAATTATATGGATAATAAATAATTTAAGATTTACTCATGTCTAAAAATTCCTAAAAATAATATTTTGAAAAACGTTATTACGGTTTTAAATAATTTAATTTAAAAAATATTGATATTTAAAAAAATTGTATAAAAAATCACTTAACTTCGACAATTTTTTTTTACCATAAAATTTTATCTTATAATCTGATTTACAAATGAGCTATATTCTTAACTTTTCCGAAAAAATTATATCAAATTTAAAAATTTTTATTTTCAGTTAAAAAATTAAAAAATATTTACTTTAAATAAAGCACAAGTGTCTATAAATGTTATAAAAAAAAAATAAATGTTAAAATATTGATTGAAACAAAAGTTATTTTATTAGTCAGTTCTTTCTGTTACACTCTGTATAATTACTTTGCCATATATAGGCATATAGTTATGTATGTAGGTTATAAAGGTATTTTTAAAATTTGTATATGAAAGCTAAATTAAGCAAAACATTTTGGAGTTAAATAAAAAAAATCAACTTCCGCTTGCGAATCGTAACGTTGTAACTTATGTAACTAAAGTAACTATTATAACAATTTAATAAAACAAGTAACAACTATAAACAGTTATAGCGTTCATTTTTACAGTATGGGTTAGGTTCTATAACGATTACACCTATAGGCTATAAGTAAGGAATATTGGAATTTATTTGTTTAAACTAATCATAAAAACGTATAGGTAGGTTCGTATAATCCATATCGATATACTTTTATGAGGTTTCTATGCTGGACACTCTCTGGAAGCACAGACATATGGTCCATGAAATCTGGTGAAGTTCTATAGAATATCCGACATCCGTGGATACTCACTGTATCGCGATTGAATTCAGTTGACGCCGAACGATAGACGCGAATTATCTAATAAAGGTCGTACGTGCGGTAAATTCAGCCAATGCAACCGTCGTCCATATTGTATAATAGATAGGTATGCACTGTAATCGCGGGTGGCTAATTGGGTTACTGCAATATTTTTAACAGTCAGTCTTAGAAAACGTCAAAACGGGTTGTCACCATCCGTTTTCTCCATATCCGATCTCGATAATTTTCTATCAAACAGTTTTCAAATCGACGAAGTCCGCGAGTATCTATGTGTATTAGGTATACGCACTTATGTATTAGATATTATAGTAGCCTATAATAATTGTAATTCGCAGTATGACGAAATTCTGGCGAAAAACGTCGCTTGTGCAGTTTTGCGTATATTTTTGCGAACTATATAATATTTCCGGACTGATAAAACACATAGCTTGTTTTTTGAATGACAATAAATATTACTAAGGGAAGTGCGTTAAAATAAGACGAACACCCACTGTCACCTATAAGTATATTATATATTATTTACAGGTATAACCAATTGGAAGTTAGGAAATTTACAAGTCTCCAAGACCAGACATGTTTACAAGAGGGGAGTGGTTTTAATTTTTAAATTTCACCACCTTTAAATGTTTAAAAAAAAAATGTTTTTTGACATATTCTATAAATTCAAATTTAACACACATCCATTACAGTGACCTAAATATTATGATATATTCCAATAACGAAGACACGAGGTATATTCAAAACCTATACTATGCGGCAGAAGCGAGTACCGAGTTCCGCGAATTTTGTTTAAAATTGTACTATATCTTGGGTATATTAGTTAGGTACTAGTGTACTACTCTGGTTTATAATGTACATTATTAAACTATGATATAGGTAGTGGTATAGCCAATCAATGTAATATACAAAATAATTATATTCTCTGACGTTAGCTAGGAACTCTTCCCACTTTATTGGTTATAGAGTTATAAGTAATGCTCGAATTGGAAAATTGAAAGAAAGGGAACTCAAATAGAAATTGAATAAAAAGCGTTCTAACTAAACATTAATTTAACACTAACGCGTGGGGGGACTTTGACACTCCACACCCCTTAACTACTACCACCATTAATTTAATTAAATAATTTTTAATATAATATATTACTTTTAACTAAATTTTGATAATTTTATACTTTTCATCATTTCAAACTTTCATTTTTTCCTAGTTGTATTAAAAAAAAAAAAAAAATAACTCATTATTATAATTCCTATTCAATTTAAAAACGTATTGGTACCTAACAAGATTAATAAATATAACACATTTTCAACACTAAATAAATAGTATAATAACTTTTAACTTCATAGCAGTTCCTATGTTAATTACATATTAACAACAAAAACCATCATTAAAAATTTATAATTTTATAAATATTTTTTATCATTTATAACAACGTGAAATTTTTATATTTTTAACAAATAGCTTTGACAATTTTATCCAAAAAAGTCAGATAACTGGTAAAATTATGTTGAAACCAAATTTAAATTAAATTTGTTATCAAATTATTGACAATTTTGATTTTTGATAAAAAACAACATTTTTCAGTTATAAGTTAGGCAAGGGTACCTATTTAATATTTTATAAAATTGAATATACACAAAAAAAGAAATATTTTGTTGGAATTTAATATTTTAATACTACGTACCCATGCGTTCTTTTAGGAAAATGTAGTATGGGAACGCTAATTAAAATCAAACACTAGTTTAGGAACTGAGTTTTCATGCATTCCCACCCAATCCAAGTACTGGCTATAGGTATATAATTTATCCACTTTTATTGGACTAAATGGATTTAATTATAATCAATCTCTCTATGTAGCAAAATGCTTATAAGGTGTATACTTCACTGGCCCTATATGTCTTTAAATGGAAAAACCTTTTGTGGACTGTGAATTATTATATTATATATAATCATCAGTAATTCATCACAATTCATTTTAGATTTTGAGCGGAACAAATTTTAAAATGCGTTGTATTTTTTTTTTTTTTTTTTTGTGTGTGTCTGTCATTATGTTTTGGGGCATTAATAAAAGTTTTCCGATTTTCTTCATCAGTATCTTTTCTAGTAGATAAGTGAATCTAGTTGATACTTTAGGGGGTTAAAAGTACAAAATTCCCAATAATTTTCAAACATGTTGGGAAAAACGAAAATTTTTACGCGAAACCCATTTTTAACAAAATCGATTTTGTTTTTTGGTATAACACAAGAAATAATTATAGAAGATACATGAATTTTTGACCAAATATTTATAATACTATTTTCTATAAGTTATGAAATTTTTAATATATTTTGATTCTTTTTGAGTTATAGGTATTAACAATTTTTGGTAAATTTTTTTTAAAATTATTATTATTGTCGATAAAAAATGTTTTGTTTGGTCAAAATACTTGAACGTTTAATACAAGGTTTTTCAAAACTGGTTGTAAATGAAAATTAAAAAAAAAAAATTAGCTTAAATCCACAATAGTTCTTTATAAGAGTCTAAAGTTAGAATTTCGACAAAATACTTCAAAATCATGAAAATTTACAGTTTTTTTTTTTTTTGATTAGAAATTCATATTCTGTAATTTATAATTCTGTTTAAACCTATAAGATTTGAAAATATAATACAAGCTTCCTTACAAGTTTTTCTAACTAAAATATGAAATAATGACCGGAAAGTCACATTAATTTTTTATGAGCATTTGAAGTTCAAATTCTTACATTGGATTTCACCCGTGAAATAACTATTTCTTCTCAAACGATTTTTGATATTTTGTTATAATTCAAAAACTAATAAAACCGTAGATAACCAAAATTTTCACTATATATTTATTTCAATATGTAGTCTTTGACTCTTTTTTAGCTATTTATAGACATTTAATATTTTCATTTATCGCAAGGTTTCTCATAAGTAATTCATATTCTAAAACCAGAAATTCTAAAAAATATATAATTTTCACAATTTTTTTTTTAAATATTTAAAATTTATATTTAGATGAAATTAATATTCTTCAAACAAAGAATAACGATGTTCATTATTTTGTTGCAATTCAAATCACTTTTGTAGGGACTTACAACTTTCACATCATATAGTATATATATTAGACATTTTACTACACACAATGAAACATTTTTAAAATATATATAGTTTTATTTTCAGTTTTTGTTCAGAATTGTTTTTCGTATACAATGATGTATTATTATTGAATTAAAATTTAACACATCCATTACAGTGACCTACTCAAAACCTACATACGCATAGCAGAACGATACCTATCACTTGCCCACCCTTTTGATATTGTTATTAAAGTAATTCATTATTAATATTACGGTAAATCTATTTAATTTTCGCCGAAAACACTGCATTTATTATATCATTAATATTAAATTAATATAATAGTATATTTATATAATTTTAATTATTATAAACTTTTGAGTCATGATTGAGTATTACAATACTGGCTTAACCGTAGAACGGTATGACTTTATAGGCTATAGCTTAAAATTAATATAAATGTTTTGACAATGTCGTCGTGTATATATAAAATATAATAATGTACGTAAATGTTTCAAGTTACTACGAATAACATTATTAAAACACAATAAAATAATTAAAATTGTTAATCTTTGTATGATTTTATAATTTCGGCCAAATTTGAATTAAAATGTCTATGAAAAAAACTGAATTTATAAATTTTTTGGTTACAGTATGGAAAAATTATGAGAGACTTTATATTACATTTTCAAGTATTAGCTTATAAAAATTGAACATTGTATAGATTTTGAACTACAAAATGATTTGCAAATTTTTGTGATTTTTACGAATTTTGTCATTTTAGATGCTTATAAAAAAAAAGTCATGCCTATATATCTTTATTATTTTTAAACTTCAATAATAACAATTCACAAAGAACTTTGCATTATATTTTCAAGCTTTTTGACTCATTATAAAATATTTCATTGACATATTTATAGAATAAAAACTAAAAAATTTCTCATTTCAAATATATATAAATAGCTTAAAAAGAGACAAAATATTTGAAAATCATCATGTATTCTCGTACATATAATACAATAAAATAAATATTTGGTGAAAGTTTCAAGTATCTACAGTTATTCGTTTTTTAATTACAACTTAATAAGAAAATCGTTATTTTACGTCTAAATATTCAAAAAATAAAAATTTAAACTATAAAAGTTCAAATGTAATATGAATTTCTGTTAATGATTTTTTTGCTATGGATAGAAAAACTTATGAGGAATCCTATATTAAATATTCACATCTCAGTTATAGAAAGGACATTATTTATACATTTCTAACCATAAAGTAATTTGCAATTAATGTTCACGATTTTGACGATTTTTGTCAAATTCTATGTTTAAACGCTTATAATCTAATTATGTATTTTCGACATCTTTCAGATGGTATATATACGAACAACTTATGAGGAATGTTGTATTAAATTTTCAAATCTTAAATATAAAAAGAAAATTTTTTTTAATAATTTCTAATTCAAAATAGTAGCAATTTTTCGTACGATTTTGACGAATTTTGTTAAAATTCTAACTTCAGGTACTTATATCAGTCATAAAAAGTAAAAATACATATAGCATGAATGTATGAATGACGTAATGTTCAAAATAAGCATCTCGAATTAGCGTTATTCATTATATAAATATTTTGAGGTTATGAATTGCAATAGTGTAGGTTATATGTTAGGTTAATATAATTCATTATGCTCAAAGAAGAGAAAACAGACCACAGCAAACATTTGCAAGATGCTAGTGTATTATAATTTATAAGGTTATATAAGCACAAGGATGGTTTTTGGTTTTGTATTTTGTTTCAGTTTGTCTGTTTCAGTGAGTCGAGGTCTGTAAGAATCTAGTTAAAATATTTAATTATATTTAAAAGTCATCACTGAACCGTATATAGTATATAAGATGCACCAACCCGTAGAACATAGCCGATAAATCATTTATTTCACATTGAATATTTGTATATATTGTTATATAATATAATTTTCACATACGATACGTCATACCAACTACATAAATTTAACAATAAACCTGAATCAGTGAGCCATACCTAAAAGTATTATCTTTGTAATGCGATTATATTCGATATTTATTGTCAATATAGCTTTTAATTTTCATGTCAAACAAAATAGTATTTAAGACACAAAATCGACATATCCGTAAAGTCGTACTTCATAATTTATCATACCAGTCTATCTTAAGAATAATTTAGAATTTTTGGTTATGTAATTCTATTTGAATTATTCTAGTTCTTTAAATTAAAATATTATTTATTGAAAACTGAAGTGATTCGTATACCTATTATACGTTTCGTTTGTTTCGAGTGTTTTAACAAGTGCTGTAACGTTGTTGAATATTATCGTATATATACCCATGTCGTAGTATACTAAATTATTATAAATCGTAAATAGGTTTATATATTATGTTCATTATATTATATAAACTGTGAACAAATTTTATTTTTAAAAAATATATAATGTCCATATAATGTTTTATGCGTTATTTTGGTTTCAAATAACAAATGATATCGGGTAAATAATTGTTAGTAGCTATTACTAATTAGTGTAGTTATAGGCGTAACCGAATAATGTGTTTAATGTTATTGTCGTCAAAAATATAGTCGGATGCAGTATTTTGGGATACAGTAGAGTAGGTAGTAAAAGTGATTATCTCTTCTCGGCTCGTGACACAACGAAACGCAGAACTTAATAATCACATTAAAATTTTACATTACTATGATGAATATTAAATATTAAATATTTTTTATGACTTCAGTTATTGCGAAAAATCTTTAAAGTTGTGTGTTTTAGACGTTTTAGGCGATCTGCCTTAAGTGCAGTGCCCTGTGTTATTTTAAAAGCCTTTAGCTAAGCAAATGAATATATTTAAGATTTTTTTGAAGGGATATATATTTTTTGTATAAACTCAAATATATCATTGTATAATTTAATAAATATAATCAAATTTTTTTGTACGAGTATATATATATATGTATTTCAGTTTTTAAATAGCAACATTGATTTTTTTACCAAATAAAATTATTTGATGAAACAAATAAAATTAAAATTAAAATAAAATAAAATTTTTGAATCAACAACCAAAATTTTAAAATTAAAATTAACTAAATGAGAGATATTTAAAATTTAATTTTAAATACCTATCTGGCTATCTACATATATAATTATTATTTATTAGATTCGGAGCGAAACTATGCACCTATATTCATAGATATAATAATATATATATACATAATACAAAATACAAAATATATTGTATTATGTACAATAATGTATATTGATCTTATAATGATGTTATGTGTGTATGTGTGTGTTTATTTAGTTTAAAAAAATGTTTCAATCTACAACTTTGAGTGTGATTTATAGTAGCAAAATGGATCTAGTAGTTAATCTTTCTCGATGTATGTATGATAAAATATAAAGTATTGTTGTTAGTGAGTGAAAAAGCTAGACAATTTAATACGAAGTTCTTCATGAGTTATTTTGATAAAAATTAAAATATGTAGAAATTACATTAGTCACAATTTTAGTTAATAAATATATGCATTTACAAATTTTTATTAACTATGAAAACTTGAAACATTCTATTATTACTTAAATCATAATTTCAATTTTAATAGCTAATACTTGAATATCATAATACAATAGTTTCTCCTTAAGTTGTTTTTACTACAACCAGTGATGTTATTTGTTTTATGGGGCCCATAGGTAAAATTTGACTGTAGGTTTTTTACTTTACCTTTAGTTCCTTCTAAAAAGACGAGTAATGTACAATTTGTTTATACAACTTAAGCCTAGTTTAGACTATGCCAGTATTTTAGTCAGGAGACCAAGTAATAAGCTCATTAAAAAAACTGAGTATTAAAAGTATAAATAGCTAATAAAAATAAAAAAAAACAAACCTACGCGTGTACGTTACTTTAAAAATTATTTTAATTACTTAAATTGACAACAAATTGAGAATTCTTAGTAAATTACATATCAATTGTATTTTAATATATTGTTAAAAAATAATTTTCTTGCCTTCAAATTAGTAAAATTGTCAATTATTTTTTCAATATCTAGATTTAAAGTTGCAATCTAAAACTATTGAGTAATTCCCTGCACGCAGAGCGCCTTCATCTTTTTTCCGTTCTTCACTCTCTAAATATTCCTCTCAATTCTCACCACATACTTACTTCTAAATCTCACCCTATTATCCTTGCAACAATTGCTTTTATCATTAATTCTGGGCTGCTTATATAAATAATTCTGTTGTATATTAATATCTATATTTAATAAGATAATCGTCGAGACTAATTGTTCACAAAGTTTCAATAAAAAAATGAAAAAAAAAAAAACTATTGAAAATATTTATGCAGAGTTTTCCATAGACATTTTAAGTTCAAAGTTTGACGAAATTAAATATTGAAATAAAAAATTATGATATTAGTTATTTTAATGTAATTCATAAAATATTATTCTCGGGACTTGAAAAATAACCTTTACTTATGTTGTTATGTTATAATTCTACACATAATAATATTTTCAAAATATTATATTTAGATTAAATTTAAGCTATATATAATATTAATCTATTTACACGATATGACGATATTGACTATTATAAATTAATAAAAGCTTTTTAGGTTTATTATATGAAAATAAGAAATAATAATATTAGGTTTATAAAAAAAAATTATTGTTATTGTCTTAATATTATTGTATAAAAACAAATTACATAGGATAATATAGCATTAAGCGATTTGTGTTTTTGAAAAATTATTCAAACTGAACTACGCGTTTAACTAAAATAAAAATAAATTACTAATAGAGCATTATACATTTTAATATGTTGGTAATAAAATGTCGTTAGAAAATAATGTGATCTTATAGTAATAAGAGCTGAATTCGTGAATACGAGCAATAAAAAAAGCCTAGATGGTATATATTATGTACCCCGTACCCCTTAACACCCGGTAAATACGACGCACGGCGGTCCAGTACTGCTGTGCAATCTCATCCCCGACAAATCCGACAAAATCAAAATGTCTTCCCCCGAACGTTTCGCTGGTGGAGGGGGTGGGGTGGCGCAGGCCGATGGCCCCGACGGGCCTATCGATTTCCATTGAATTGTTATTATTTTATTTTTTTTTTCCGTTGTATAAGCGTAAACAATACCACCGAAGATCCACACACACTCGCACGATCGCACGTAATATACTAATTCAAGTATATAAGTCACAAAACTGTATATATATAACACTACAAGCGTAAATGCGCGCGCGGCGGCGGCGGCGGCGGCGGCGGCTGGGGTCGATGACCGGCGATAACTGTTGGCACATGTTGCCCCGCCGTGCGCGCGCACCCCGCCGTCCAATAACCGCCGCCGCCGCCGCCGCCGCCACTGCCGCCGCAGTTCGTATACATTCGCAGCACACGCTCGGACCGCCGCCGCCCGGCTCCCAAGTTTGCGCCGGCACCAGCTCGCGATCGTTTCACTCCGTTGCCGCCGAAATCCCGCCAACGCCGCCGTCGCATTCGCACGAGTCGCACGCGTTTTTTCATTTCTGTGGGTTTTTTGAAAAACATTGAAGATTGAACAGTGATAAATTATCAATATAATAAACACCGCCGCTATACAATAATACGTGTGTGTGTGTGTGTGTGTATCATTGACCGCTGTCGTCGAGTCATTCGGGTTTCGCGTGTTTTTAAATAATATTATATAATATTGTGTATTTATGATAAAAATTTAGTTTTTTTTTTTTCCCGTCACGTTTCGTTTGTTTATCGGTGCGGTGATATTAATCGGCCGCGGTCTTTCGTTCCCGCCTGATTATAATATTATACTTGTTTTTTGTCAAGTCGTGCAGTGCGTCGGTACACACGATATCGTTTAATATCCGGGAACCGATACGAAATCGAGTACAATTTTGTCACTTATACACACGCGCGCAAATGTACACATATACATCCGCATACGATATTTAATGTAATACATATATATCTGCCATTACGTGGTTTTTTTTTTTTTTTTAGTGCGTCACGTGCCTCGTGCGACGGATCGTATGGCCCACTACATCGTCAGTGTTATAGCGGCGTGCTGACCGTACGCGGGTGTGCCATTTCCTTGTCCGCGCGACAGGACTGACGAAGGTTTATCTTGTCCGATCTATCCTTAGGGGACGGGCGTACAAAATATCTCGTATAGCTCACGATCGCAATAATATCATCTTCAATACCATCCCCGCACACGTTTCAGTATATAGTAGGTATAGTTGATACGTCACGACATATTTTTACCCGCCGCGGTATAGACCGTACGATGCGACTTTGTTACTTGTCGTCCCCGCACGCATCACGTCATCGCGCTTGAGACGAACACACGCGTAAGTATATCACATCGCCGAAACGGTATGCGCAAAAGAAAACTTTTCCCGAGTCTCCCGAAGTCCACCATCACTGCTACCACCCGAGTTCGTACCGGCGGCAGCTCGTAAGACGCATTGTATAGGTGGTGCGCGATTTCCGTGCGTGTAAATCCACGTATAGGTGGGGACATACGACCCACGGGGATAGATCGGACGAGACTTTCGTGAAATGCATACATATAATATATAATATATAATATATATATATATATATATATACACACACACTTATGACTGTGTATGTATATATACATATATATATTATGTGTGTATGCATATGAATATATTTACATAGAGATAGGTATACACGAAAGACACGTGATTCTTTTTTTTTTTTCTTGTGTTTTAGGTGAAAAATTAAAGTATAAATTGTTACGCGTACATAATAATATATATATGTTGGACGTGCGCGACGTCGTTTCGTGTGCGGACGAATCGTTCGATGTGTACGCGTTTCGCGAGGTGTCGTCGCCGCCGACCGCGCATTTTCGCCAGCGATAAACACGATGATCGGGCGTGACGGCGCTCGTGAGTGCTGTGGGCGACATTATTTCGGGCAAACCGCTAGTGGCCGCCAGACGTTTAGCGGCACGTAAACTTTGCTGATACGTCAATAATAATAATAATAATAATAATAATAATAGAAATATTAATTATCCGTCCACGTGCACCTCAACACAGCTGCAATATGCCGGCATACGTCGTTAAAATGTGAGTTTTCTTTCAGTTTTCACTGTACAATATTATTATTTAGTTTTAATTTGTATTCGTGTGACGTAATCGTGTCACGGTTGTCAGTGGCATCGTGAACCAGGGTTGAGAACTTAGGCGAGTTCCAGTTCATAGTGTAACTGGATACAAGTTACAAATTAACTCTATTTGTATGGGTATCTAGTTACAAGTTATAAGTTGCATATTTTATTCAGAGTAACTGATTTCAAATTAAATGCTATAAACAACTATGAAATGATCATATATTTTTAATGCAATAAAATAGTCAGTCAATAAAATACAATTAAATTTATAGAATTTGTCACACCTCGTTTTATTCATTATTCATTACCTATTGCGCAATCATTATATAATTAAAAACAAATAATATTCTAAACTATATTTTTGATAAAAATATATAAACACTTTTATTGGTATCTAATACTTTTTTAAATAGTAAATACTAAAAATGTCAAGACATATTATTTTAAAATAACTAATTTTTAGTAAAAAATTGAAAATAGGTACTTAAACTTGTAAAACATACTTATGTTATGAGTGTTACTCAAATACATTCTCTACAAAAAAAACTATCCATATTCATATAATATATACCTATTGTGTTTTATTTCATATGGAGGTTATAATATTAATAAATTATAATACATTATTTACTAAGAATATATATTTTAAAAAAATTTTAAAAATGATAATGTAGGTAATTTAATATTGACGTAATAATGATACAAGTATAAATATGTAATTGATTATACTGCCCATCCTTGTTATCACCTTATCACCTAACGAATATATAGTAAAATCATAATTAGTTTTAATTTTTGGAGGGTGGTGAATTGTTGTGCTTTTGTTTATATTAAATAATAACAATGATGTAAGTAACTTATTTCCAATTCACAGTTGTGTTGTAGGTAATTTCTCCATTATTCACCATCACGCCATTGCTTTTGCAGCACAATATTATTCTTATTGTAATAATATAATGTACGTATAGTGCTATAGCCTATAATGTGTAAGATTAAGGTATATATTTTTATTATTCATTTACGTAGTTACCTCCTAAACGATGACCCCTCCCCTCCCAGGCAACTTAAGTGCTCAATAAACTACTACATTATCACGCCGAATGGTACTACCACGATTGTCGTCATCGTGGCGTTTCGTATATGTATTATGCGACGCTATCGTTCGATCTTCAATGCATATTATAGTATAATGATTTATAAGATATTATCCCATTAGTAGTCTGCAGCAATAACCTATTAGATTTTGGTTCTGGACAAAAACACGAGCGATTTAACTTAAAGCACATAACAAATTTTATTGCATAACTTGAGTTGGCGCGTGTGCGTGGAAAGTTGAACGGTCGAAAGTTGTGGTCTATATTTATACGCGGTTCGAGCTCTCCCGCGAGCGCGTCGAGTTCAACGACCGACTCGAGTGTGTGTGTTGGGTGCGCAGAGGCGCGTTAATTGGCAACCAGAGCGAGAGAGAGAGACTTGCGACATCGTGTTTGCGAAGAACTGCAGTTCGTATATTATTTAATTTTGTATGTTTTTGTTTGGCGACGTATAAAAGAAAAAAATGTATATTAAAAAATAATTCGTTTCTTAATAATTTTTAAGTATAACAGTGTTATAATGTTTAACTAAAATATTTGTGTATCCATCTATTATGTTATTATTATGCACTCCGTCAGAGGAAAGTCGATGACGACAAACGTGCGGTGGGAAGACGAAACTAATAATAATAATAATAATAATAATAATAATAATAATAATAATAATATATAAATAACCGAACGTAAAAGAACCGGTTTAACTGGCCTTGGCCTTGTTTAGCGTCACGGCTTCTTTACTTTCTTATAAAAAAAACAACGAAAAAAACTGCACGTATCGAATTTTGTTTGGTCGGCGGAATAACATAGCATTTATTATTTATATTGCTCATTTTCGTCATTATTATATTATATGTGATTTTTACGACATTACCCGATTGTAAATAGCCGTAAAATATAAATTTTGAAATTTTACTCTGACTGATGACGATCGATAATAAAGACGGTAAAATACCGCGATGATCAAGCTCCGAATCAGGAAAAATCGTGATGAGAAGCGGAGAAAATCAGTTATTCGTTTTGACGTTTTGGGTATACAAATAACAACCGAGGGCGGCGTTGTGGGGTCGTCCGGGGTCGTTGCCTCATTACTGACCTACATTTAGATACTGAACGAGAGCAACGACCGCTCGGGCTGCGTTCGAGCTAGTGGTGGCGGATAGGTAGTCGACGGGTGCCCGACGACCGCACGTGTAAACTCAATGGCAACTACAGATCTTTTTGTTCGTCATCTTCTCGGGTTCAGCGTTCTTTCCCCTATAATATTATACTCGAAACTCGTACCCCCTCGCGTCCCCTTATCTCGTTAACTTATTTTTTATTCGTTGGGAGACCGCGGTATCATAATATTATTATAGTAGTCACGACGTCACTGAACGAATTTCGCACATGTTTTCAATAAGTTTTTCTTCCGCGTTTGTCATTATATTTATTAATATTATTTGTTGTTATTACGTAGGGCTGTTAACTCTTCGTGATCGTACCAGTGCGGTATAGCTGCAGGTAAACATAAGTAAAAAGTTAAAAGAGATATTGTAAAAAACTTTACGTATGTAGGTATATTGGATTTTTTTCGACTGCAGCAATTGAAGGTTGAGGTCTTATCATCAAGTTCATAGGCCACTGTCTATATATATATACATACATACATACACATGTGCGCTTATAAATGCATGAGCAAATTTTATTATATACACTATTTTCATTCGTTATCAAAAGTGTGCTGTTTTCAACGAAATACATTATTTTTTAAAGTTTTAAATCAAATTTACGAAAAATATTTCTCATTCTCTCTCTCTCTCTCTCTCTCTCTCTCTCTCTCTATATATATATATATATATATATATATATATATATATATATATATATATATAACACAAGACAGTTTGAAATCTAGTATCTTGTATACTGTATACATTTAGTGTATCTGATCCAAACTTCTTTAAAAACTTGTATATAAACGTGTCTTATTGTTGAATAGCGTTTTAAAAATAAAACCTTTTTACAGATTATTTAATTTAAAGTTTTCACATGGTATTTAAATCTTATATGTTTAAAATAAACAATTAAAGCAAATTATGAATTACCGCTCATTATCTTAGATCTGCTTATAAATATGATATTATAGTTCTATTATACTGTATGTAAAGTATACCTACCTTGTTATTGTATAATTTATAATGGATCATCTATTATGAATTTATGACCATGCGTGCAGTATTGGACGCAGTTAAATAAACTATAAACATTTTGATTACAAATTAATCCTGAAAATTACATTTGTCATAATTAAAATTCTGAGTGACATTTTATCACAGTGGTATAAATATATATACATTAGTTATATATTGGTAGATACGTATACGTTACATTAGTTCACAGTAAGAACTTAATAGCTAGAATTTTTGGCCCAGATATAAAGGTAACGATAATAAAATATAATATGTATAAATCATTAGAAATATTATAACTAGAAATAATATGTATGCAAGTATAATATAATCGTAGGTATATTATTTGAAACTGTGTTCAATTCTAACTTTATTTCTAATAACTTTAGTTTAAAATACAAACAAGACTGATTCAGAAGTTAGATCAACGTTATAGTTGACTTTGTTTGGTGAGCGTAATTTGACTTATTTTTATTATTTTGTTTTTTACATAATGAACTATACCACATTCAAATCACAAAAGCATATTATTCTGCAAATATTATTATATTAGCCAATATCATAAATATCAGCTACAGCAGTGGCTGTTGTTGTCTGTACAATACTACAATACTATGAATATAAATATTATAATATTATATTGTTTGCATGTTTTTATACTAAAGCGATTCAAACCGTTTACTTAAATTTTTTTCTACACTTTAAATTCAGAAGAATTATCTAAACAAAAATAATACAACCGGTTACAAATTGATCACCAGAGTTGGGTCATTGTCACATTATATTATAGTTGTCGGGAGAATTTTAAATTTTAAACCGATATAATATTTGTACTTTGTGTACATTTGTAGTCGTTGATACAGTTTTCTTCGCTTTCACGGGGTGACGTCATCTGTGCAGCTGCAGTATAACGTTTGGGTGGGGTCTCAAAAGGTTTCACTTTTTTTTTAAAAAAATCATTGCCTTTAATCACCATAAAATTGATTTGGACCACGAAATATAAAAATTGGAACTTAAAGCTCATTTCCAAAATTAATGTTTCGGGGCGGCGACGCGGTAGCCCGTTTCGGTAGTCGTTCTACCATGCGCCAATTGACGACGGTCGACGGTCATTGAACAATAACAATGCGGTTACTATCTCGAATCACGTCATTCGAAGTGTGATATATGTTATATATCATCATGTACACCGTAATATAGCACATGAACCATAATATTATAAACGCGTATTACGTACGCGTTCGCAGTCATCCGGCCGACGATGAACCGGTATAATATATATATTTTTATTATTTATTTTATTAAATATGCGGTTATTATCTCGACGTAAGTTGTCATTATCTTTTTGGCGCCGTGGGAGGGGTAACCAGACACCGTTTGTTGAAACTCAGTGTTAGGAGTCACGAGAAGGAAGGAAGGGGGGGGGAAAGGTTATGCTCAACGTTACGTTCGCAATAACACTCGAGCGCAGGTCGACGGAGATAAGACTTCGAGAACTGCTGTAATGCTGTCCGCGCGGCGCATACGTGTTCGTCAGGAATATATTATTCGTAATAATATAAGCATATTATTATATATTATTATATGTAAATAAATGCGGAGGCAAGAGTTGAAGAGTGCACTCCAATGTCAAGTCCAATTCGGTGTGACGACCGTACACTGTTTTTTTCTTTCGTTTCCCCGCGCGTTCTTATCTCGATCCAAACACGGTATCGGGTTATAGGTGAAATTATTCTTTTCGAGTGGGAATATCGACAACATATTGCGTGCGTGAGTGTGTTATTTATTATACATTTCGATTAAACCGTCGTTTTAATATGCACGGCTAACCGCTACATAAACTCCACCCATTGCATGGGTTAATAATAATTAGTATTGATGGATTTCGTTGGGTGACGTAACGGACGAACAGTGAAATATATGCACGCGGCGGTGAGACTTTGTAGTCCATCCGTCCAAGCGGGTGAACCCGGAGTTCTGGATTGCCATCCCCACTGCCACCCTTGGAACGAGTAATTGTATCAAAATTATCGGAATCCTACGTACAGAAACGAGAGCGCAAAAAAAAAAAAACAACCAGCAAGAGCGGTTTCCTGGCTAATTTCTCTGATCACCACCCCCACCCCTCCGCTTGATGCGCCGCAGTGGTGCGTGGTACACTCACGATTCGCGAAGTCAACGTTAACAACGCGGGGTGAACGACCTTTTCCTTCTAGAACCGACCGGCAAAAGCGCGCGTATATATATATAATAAAATCGTAGGTATATAATATATCAGTTATTATAGTTATGTATAATAATAATAATAATAATATAAAACAATATTATTAGGAGGTGTCTACGCGGTTACACATGCGCGCGCGCACTGTTCTATCGGAGAAATGATTAACGAAAAAACGTGTAAACACGATAATATTATTACACTACGATAACAATAAACGAAGAAACGGTTTTTATTTTATTGTAATCGTTATTTGTGCTGACGAACGAAACGCGTTTAGAGGGAATAACAGTGATGATACGAGCGAGGAGAGCGCGCGCGCGCGCGCTCGCGTCACCCATCGCAGGTATAGACGATCGTCAGCGGCGGGAGGTTCATGACCTCATGCTCTTTACTGACGGCCACAGATGATGCAAAGGACGGCCAATGAACCCGTTCCGCCTTCTCGCTCGCTTCACGCCGTCGTTTCTCTCTCGCTCACCCGTCTACCGCTCGGTCCCCGCCGCACGCACACACGAAATAATTATATTTTATATAAATACGCGCGCAAATAACGATAAAAATAACGAAACTCGTCGATTGACGGCGCACGCGATTGATTGATCGAACTCGCGCACGTAACGGGCCGGTCCGCTGTGGTTCATATTTTTGTTTTCCGAAAACGATAACGGCGGCGGCGGCGGCGGCGGCGGCGGCGTCCGTTGACGCCGCCTTCGCACTCGCACGGGATCCCTAGCTTTCTTGCGTGTGCGTGCGTGCGTGCGTGATATCAAAGTGACGGGGACTTGTGCGTGCGTGCGTGTGAACGCTGCCAGCGGCTTGAGCGTTTTGCGCGCGCGCGCGCTCACTCCCGGTTCAACGAACTCTGTGCACAGGTCCAACGGTCACCCCCGCACACGCGGCCCACCACTTCCGCATCGACTTTATATTATTCACCAACACAACATCAGCCGCCGCCGCCGCCACCATAGCAGCAGCACTTCCCAAAACGCGATGTGGTACCCCCAAGAAGAAAAACCGTGTTTTTTCCCCCCCGTCGTTTTATTGTTATTCTTGAAATCTAACTCATTTATGCATACGGGATCCCGTCCGAGACCGCCTCTGCGCTTCCGCGATTGTCAGAATACGCGAATGGTGGTCCGTCATCCGAAGAGGCCGTAATATACTTTCAGGAGGCGAAATATTTGGATGGTTTAGAAATGCGTATGATAAAACGATACGATTAACAATATCGTTTTTGTTGTTGTTAATGTCACATAATTATAACTTAAAAAAAAAAAAAAAAATGGTTTTATAATTATTACTGTTCGATGTAGTATTTCAGTTTAAATTTTTTTGTTGAAATAGGAAAAATGTCTAGGAAATGTCGAAGAACCTCTGCAACCTCTTCGATGGTATTGTAGCCCAACGCTGTACTCCAAACAAACAAACATATTAATCGTAAATCGCGCGATGACGATTTTTGGTCCCGTGTTACACCATATAATCATCGATTATAATACAAGATACTTTCTAATATAAGAGCAGTGCTCGACTTGGGGGGGGGGACGCAAGGGGACGGAGTCCCCTAACTAATTTTTCAGAAATTTTAGCGTACCCCTACTTTTATTTTTAAGGCTTAGTAACGTTTAATAAGTGATGGGGACGTTCTTTTTTTATAGTTAACAGAGTCCCCCTACTTTAATTTTGCCAAGTCGAGCACTGTATAAGAGTATATCGTAACTAGTCTTAGTGAAATACGTTGGTTTCGAGATGACGAATCCGAATATTATACACACATCTCGCTGAAAGGTCATCGTCGCTGTACACAGCTTATCGATATAAACACGGACGCGGTGACCGCGTACGCGAACGGTATTCAAAGTTTATTGCCCCCCGGCCGGCGTCTCGTATTCTAGGTGCATTACATATTCTCGTCGTATGACAGCGTACAGACAAAAATCACAAGGCTCTGGAACACGCCGCGATGTTCCGCGGTACACACTAGATGTGATATCGTACATAAATCGAATTAGAAATAATATATACCGCCTACCCGCGACAAGAGATTGTTGTGTTGTGGTTCGGTTTAAAAGTGTATGGGTGCATTTATGTGCTTACAGTGATGCGTATAGTATAGTTGTTAACTTATTATAAACTTATTGCACGTTATATTTGTGTGTACACGCCTCTCACTCGTTTGTCGTTGTCGATTGTCGCTGTTTCAAATTACAATTATTAAGAAAATAAGTCCTTGGTATGATGGTAGCTATAGATAGATGTTTCACATATAAATCAAGTCATTATTGATGTTGCAGTTCCTTTCCAATGGTCTTGTGTGTACAGCGAATTACCTATATTCGCTGAAACAACACCAAAGATCAAAACAATATACAATTTACCACTTGTTCACGTATATTATAGGTATACTTATCCTTCAATTTATGTGTGGTTGCGCTTCGTTTAAAAACGTCAGATGACATTTTTAAGGGTTTCTATAATGGTCTATTTCGTGTTTTAAGCCTCGATTTAATATTATCGTGTTTACATTTATACTGTTCTTTTTAGACCAAGAAACCAAACACAAATTAAGAAATTAATAATTAATCGTAAATTATGGCAATAACTATAATTTCATACCTATCTACATCCTTTATTTATTCATACACCGATCGATGAACGACAGTTCATAATAATATAAAAAATATTATCGCCATATCGGTAGCCAAGGCCCCAGAGTCAGGAGGATGATGTTGGGATTCATGAATGTTAATTAATAACTAGCGATAGAGGGTAAGTATATGATAACGATGTCCGCTTAAAACTCTGCTGACCTATATTATAAAAATATAACTCTTTTTTTTTTTTTAATTAAATTTTATTATATTTATTTAGTATCAATTGTGTAGGCAGTATAAATATAAAGCTATCTACATGATTAATAAGGATGTATCCTAATTCCCGGTTAACACCAGGAGAAATGATTAATTATTGTGCGTGCTGTTGCAGGTTTCTTGTATGGCCATTACATTGTTGCAATAATTGAATAACTAAATTTTAATCAGTTTATCTAATTAAATCAAAATTAAGTTAGTTTATAGTTAATGTTATACAGTAGTTTATAAAAAAGAACATAAAATACAAACTTTTAGAATGAGCTGGATGAGAAAGTTTTTTTAAAAAAAATAATTTTTAGTTAACTGTTAAAAATTCGTGTAAAGATGAACTCCTTCAATAGATTTGTAATGAAATATTATTTGTTTTGTTATATATATACTGTGTAGTTGTGTATGTATTTTTATTTAATATTTTGTATATGTAAGTATAGGTACATGTAAAGGCGAATAAACTATTCTCAAATATTTTATTATTTGTTGTCGATTGAACTTGTTCTTATGCCTATACATGACATCAAAGATGTAGAGATGATAGTTTATTTAAAAAAAATAAGTTTATTTAGTAAAACAAGTAATTTTTTGAATGGAATATGATTTTCATTATTGCAAGTTTATTGACATTCTTACTATTTGACGGTGTTTAAGTAATTATTGTTTTAAATTCCAAGGTGAGTGAAAAGGATAATATATTATTTTATAAGGTAATTATTTGCTAATTTAAAATATTAAAATTTTAAATCAAAAAATGGCGTTTTAATTGATTTAAAATCGTTTATACAGTCGTTCCATTTAAGAACATTGAGCAGAATCGTGTTTTAAATAAAATCATTTTCGATTATAATGTCGTTTTGGGGCCCAAGTGGCGCAGTGGTCACACAGTCATCGGTTTGATTCTAGAAAAATCCAAAACACTTGTGCGATTCTACGTAATCACCATTTTCCCGTACTGTCATCTGATTGCGTCATCTGGTTTCCAACTAAGCCCCGCTCCACTGAGAGTGGAGACGGCACTTGTCTCCTCTTGGAGGAGGGTAGTATCGTGCACATAGTGATATATACATAGATAAATAGATCGCATGATCTCCCTACTCATCATGAGATTACGGACTACTCATCCGTGATAAGCATTGACGAAGACCTCGAGGTCGTTGTAATGAACATTAGAAAAAAAAAAAATAATAATGTCGCTTTAAAATTTACGGTAATAGCTAATAACGCAACTGAGGTGAGCGAAGCGAGACGAGTGCCTAACCTAACCAATTTTAATATCCTGTCCGCGCCTACTTTTTTCATAGGTTATTTATAATTGATTGACGATTGTAAGAAAAACCTGCAAGTTAACACTAGACCGAGTTAACTCGCCTGACATTTTATAATATGTCTGGAGGAAATAGGAATTTCACTCTGAAAAACATTTTAGAACAAGTTGTATTAAGTATTTACTGAAAAAAAATTTGAAAATATTTAATCGTTCGCGTGAAAATTCCACGTGTAATTCGAGTGTTTAATAAATAACAATAAATTTAATACACCTATTGCTGTATTGTACCGCGACGTATATATTAAGAAAATATTTAAAATCTTGATTCTTTACTCAGGTACCTATACAATCGGGGGGGGGGGGCGATCCGTTCGGTCGATCGCGATCCACCAATCGATCTCGGACGATTTCAAATTCGATCCCTTTATTGTTGGAACTTATCTAGTAGATACGGTTGCACATTAGATACGGAATGCCATTTTCTCACACGATAGTCATAAAAGTTGAACGCCGAGGTGCAGTTTTCTATGATCATTTGTAGCAGCGTCTTCGTTTAGCAGTAAGATACTATGTTATTCCCCAAATATTAATTAACCGACCAACGATATTCAATATGACACGCTTCTACTCCAACATTATAATGTTAATTTATTTTGGAATTATTTAGAAACACAATGTGAATCACTAATTTTTAGATGACTTTACACATTAATTACATGAGTATGTTTAGTTTTTAAACTAGTGATAAAGACTTAATAATAAAAAATAATTTTCTTACGTCGGTCGTTCTTTAAAGGAAAATTATATTCTCAGTAGATCTCAATCAAAAATAGTTTGGCCACCCCTGCTATATGCTATCCTATAGGTATCAGCATATGATATGATTATTATTTGTTTGCATATTTTACATGCGTTATTTTATAATTTTAATAAGACGTTCTTCTTTAAAAGTTTACTTTTATTATTTAAAATTTAACTAATCATTAAATTATTATTGATTTCAGAGGTGTTTCTACTTTTTCACCACAATAAGTTGATGAACGTGTTATTGTGTGTGTGTTTTAAAAAATATAATGTCCCAATGAACACGATTAAAAAATAAATCAAATATAACGAATTTTATCAATACGGCCCATGTTGCATTATTAAATTCGTAGAATTCTTTTAGGTATATTCTGCGGATATTTTAGGTACCTCGTACCCATGTTATTATATAGTTATTAATTATAGCGTTCGAGTGAAATCGAATGCCGGAAAAATTTTAATGAACCTTTTGACGACGGTCACGCAGTTGGCAATCTTCGTTAGATATTTATTTTGGAGACGAACGAATTTTCCAATTCTCGTCTGCTGGCAATCGTTGACCGACAGAGCGCATTGAATGTCATCAGACCGTTTTTGTTTTTGTTTTTCAAACTGCGATAGGGGCATCGAACGATGTGGAATAATATTGATAGGTTCGTCGTTCGTCAGCAATACTAATACCGAGTGCCTAACGACCCACGTTTATGATTGTTCTTTAAAAAATATAGAAACCCATACTCAATTATCATCAGAACGACGTCGTTGGTTTTGCATCGAAATTGAGAATAATATTCCGATTTATAAATCTTTTACGGTGTTATTGAAATGTTAACGTTATGCGTGTTCGGTCTACAGTAAATATCGGTAGACGCCAGACAGACGGACGGACAGACATTATATTATTTTTATTATTCAGATAACTTGTTACATTGATTACTTTTGTTTTCACTCCATAATACAGTCTGTCGTGTCTTAACAAATTAAGCGTCGATTAGTCTTTTGCGTTGTACGAGCGCGATTGTAGCTGTTTACATTTCAATTGTTTCGTAAAACTTGTGCGTGCGGTCATATATTGTTCTGCGATATTATTGGCGGGAAAACAAGAATCTCGCATCAACGCTCCTCTTTTACCGTGCGGTGAATAGCATTCGCCGACGGATAGACTTAACCCGACCAATAGATGGCGCTTGATGTTCTTTAAAAAAAATTTCTAAGCAACAAATATTACGTCGTAATATATAATATCAAATAATATTATTTATTTTTTCTGAATCGGCGTCGATAAAAAAAAAAAACCAACAACGACATACACCTACCTATTCCTTTAAGTTATTACAAACTGCAGTATACGGCGTGAGGGTTTTCGGGTTACAGCTCCCTTCGTGATTTTGCAGGTCACAGCCACCCAGGGATTTTTTATTTTTAACCGAGAACGAATTGAGCAATTTTCACTTGTAATGTTCGACGAAAATCTTACGTCCGACGCACAACTGTTTGTTATAATTGTACGATGATGAGACTATAAAATATCTTCCCGTAACTTTTCATTTTAAAACGTTATCGTCACCGCTGTGCGCAGACCACGGTGACACGCGAGTCCAGTTCGGGTCATCGTAGTTGTTGATTAATGATTTGGATTTTATCGAGCGACCACGATGATAATATTATTATTATTATTATTATTAATTACATGACGCGATTCATGCATAAAGTGGCGTAACCGAGCAGCGTCAGCATACACACACGCGTGTGTGTGTGTGTTATTAAAAAAAAAAAAAAAACTAAAAAGAGTATATTATTGTTTTTTATAGATTTAAAAAACAACGCTCCGTCTACAGATCATGATGTGTGCGTAGCCCTCGTGACGCCATTATCGACGAACCACTATTGTCGTATAATCGTTCGCCAAAAAACGTTTTGCTCGTAAATATCTCCGTTATTTGCGGGGTATATCACGTGGGGCGGGCGAACTACCGATAAAGTCTCTGCCGGGCCGCTCAAAGTGTTGGGGCCGGTCAGTCGAGTCGTAATTTTTTTTTTTTTTTTCGTATACGACAATGAGAAACCGGCGCAGACATTAGAAGAGAATGTGATCGAATCGGACCAGAGTGTTTGCAGCCGCGATGAAACGTCGGGGGAATGCAAAAACTCGGCGGGCCGTCACCTTGGCGGCCATCCGACGCACCCCGTAAAGCTGTCGGTCGACACAAATTTGGAATCTCTGGCCTCGCGCTAACGATAACACATTATTATTATTATTATTATACTGCGCGACGGCGGCACACAGCACGTGCGAGCGAGACGGCGCGGTCTGTCCACGCACAAGGATTTAAGGGTTACTGACCTACGACAACGGGTAAGCGCCGCGCCGTGACGTCACCGCCGGAACTCGACGTCCAATGGCGGCCCCGCGGGCTTCGTCGTCCGGAAGAGCCGGCGGATTAATCAATAACGTCGCGCCACTAGTAGCTCTCGGGCGACGCGCTCCGAAGGGGGTTGGCGGGCGGGCGGGCGGGCCACAAGACCGTCGACCCCATCGCGCGGCGGCCGTGCCGTATTTTATAGCATAACGACATGACGACATTATTGTGATAATACCGTGTGCCTTCGACAAGGCCTTGTTGTCGTACGGGTACACCAAAAAAAAAAAAAAAAACGCGTGCAACGATAATTATTACCGTCGTTATTATTCGCAGACGCAGACCGCACTGCAGCAGGGTCGTCCGTCGTCTCCCCTGCAGTGCTGCGGCGGATTTCGCGTATTTCTCTATGTCGGCCGCCCGTACGGTTTACAAAAGCAGCCGTCCCCACGCTACGCCGCAGTCGCGGTATGCGCACAAATATTATTACCGTGCATGTTGATATTTAATCACTTTGCTTCCCCGCCAGAGATTTCGTATGATGTTATCATACAGGTCGGTGTCGCGGCCATTTTCGGGGACGCCCGACATTCGCCGTGCACCGCACGCGTACACTCGCGCCAAGTGGTTTTATACTGTTTACTACGAGACACTTAGGCGCCCGAGTCTGCAGTGACGCCGAACAATGGTTGCAGAACAGCGTTGCAAATGAGTGCGCATAATCGTACGTCGTGTGATGTGCACGATGTACCGAATTATCGAGTGTATTTTCCAGTCATATCGCTCGCGATGTAATAAATTATGGGGAAAAACACGACTGCTCGGTATGCACAGCCTACTCGGTCAATACCCGTCATCGCCCGTCCAAATGTTATGTCCCTCAGACTAGGTCCGATATATATATATATATATATATATATTATTATGTTATTTAAGCGTTGGCCGATTTTTTTGGAAAATTTTTACTATACGTAACCTGACATAAATTTACACATCCGTCGCGCAACTAAAGGAGCCGGTATGGATCTCCGTCGATCCCATCACAGGCTTGTATTGATCTTAAAAAAAAAAAAAACCTATAGACATTTTATAATAGTGAACATTTTTTTGCAAATTAATTACAAACATTTTTTTTCTGTTTTCGCGATTGGTTACATTTTGAATACCAATCGTGTTTCTTGAACACATTAATGTAATATGTAACAATAGTACGCCGTAATGATTGTCATCATCGTGCACACGTTTTTTTCGAATACCTTTAGTGTAGCAAAACGACTGCGGATAATAAACCGAAAGAAATTAAAAAAAAAAAAAAACATGTCATTGTGCCAGAAGATACTGACACTAAACAACTCTGTTTTGTGATCATTTTCTATTGTTGCATCTTGCAGCGCACGAGAACATAATTATACATAATATAGTAAATAGATTAGATTATCGTCTATTTATTTTCTCAAGATCAAGGGAAAATCATCATTATAATTTAGTTTTCTAAGAACTAAACAGTAAACGTAGTTATAAAACAACAATGAAACGAAAAATAAATTAAAGCAATCATTATTGAATCTACTAAAATGATTATTACACATATTTCTTTGACATATTCAATCACGGGCGCTTTATTTTATTTTTAATTATCATCAAATATTTACATTTATTAAATTAAATTTAGTATATATAGTGTATATTACTTAATTTATCATATACTTTATACTTCATTTATCATGTACTTACTATATTTGTATGTCAACAGACAACATTGCGTCAACTTCAAACTTATGAAGAAAATATGTTATTATAACATTACGTATTACTGTTTACTGTTTAAAGTATTTCAGTCAAATGTAACTATACCAGATTACCAATTACCAAATAATATAACACGGTTCAGTAGTATTAACTATGGAGATCCTTTATTCTCGCAGTGTTAAATTTATATTAAAGTAATAACTTTGACAGTTTAGTTGTGTTTAAACAGGTGTACATGGGTATATTTTTGAAATAATCGCGAGGAAAGAGGAGGACATTCGATTATAATAAAACTAAATTAAAACGTTGTGCAGAAATGATTAATGTTTATAGCAATTTAAAGTTTAAATACTAGCATACGTGTTGTATTGTTACAAAATGTAATAATAATCAATCTAATGTTTATAACTTTAATTTATCATATACATAAATAAAAAAGAAAAAAACATTTTAAAAGTTGTAAATGTTTATATGATGGCTTAACTTTAAGAAACATATCAATATAATTTAAACACAGGCATAGATATATTAAATGTAAATAATACAACAGGTAAACCTTGATCATATCGTTATATTATTTTGACTCCTGGTAAACATATACATACTTAAAATAATAAAATATCTATACACTATATACATATTAAAAAACTTAGAAACTTTTTATAAATGCCTTATAATATACAATAAATAGTACTATATTACCTAATTATAACAATATTTGTTTTCTCTGATTTAATTAAAAATTATAGGTATGGTGATTATTGTTTACAAATATACGCACATTTAAAAAGGAATTATATTACAACATTTTATGAATAGAAAAATTGGTAATGTTTCCTTATATTTGATCATTTAATAAAACCGTATTCGGTTTAATGCATTAAAATGCATCTATATATAAATGGAAATGCGTACTTATTAAAAACGTAATTATTCATACTTAATATTCAAAATAATTTCCATTATTATTATTATTATTATTATTACTACTTACATAAAATTGATTAAACATGTTTTGGTATTAAAATAAAAACGTCCATTAGCAGACTAATCTCTAAATGTATATTTACTAAAAATAATAAATATATTCAATTATATTTGTATTATTATTTAATCTAGTTTATCGTAGAATGACGTTCATGAATTTATTGTAGATATAATATGACTGCACGTCTGCACATAATGGAAACAAATCATTGAAATATATATTGGTTTTATAAACTTGAGTTTCTAAATATTTACTACTTGCCTAATATACATACAACCGATTATGTTTAATATTTTTGGTCAATTATTGTCGTTCAAAAGGCTTCGATATAAAACACTTCTACCGAACGTTTTTTTCGCTAACGAAACCCAATACTTACGAACTTATAACTACCAAACTCTATTTTAATGCTTGATATTACATTACACAATTTTTAATAATATTATACAAGCTACAAAGTATACCATAATATCATTTAGGTTGAATTTTTTAACAACCTCTGAACTATCTCGTCGCAAATATATTTTAAAATGTATTATATTTTATTAGCTTCTGTTAATACTCAATAGATCGTGCAAAATAAGCATTTAGCTGTTTAAACTTCTCTTTGACCGTATATTTTATTTATTGAGTTTCGTTGAGTACTAATATTTTGAAAATTTATTGATAATCAATTGGACTAATTGTTGATATTTTATGATCATTAGAATCGTTTAAGAACTATTTCGACTACGTTAACGAATTAACGATGTACTAAACATTATTGTTTTTGTGATTGAATAAAATATACCATGTAGCTATACCATTATTTTTTTTTTTAATTTTAACCAACGCGATTCATTTAACTTATAGTAATTATGATACTGTACCACGTTTAATGTGCTTTTAAAAATTTGTTAATTATTTTACAGTGTTTTATTTTTTATACACTGTATATGCTTATTAGGGCTTATACTTTTTTATGTTTCCGATAGGTTTTATTTCTAAAATTGCCAAGTCCGGTGTTTTTGGTTTATAAATATAAACGGTCAACATTATTTAAGTATTATTTATTATTATCTAGCTCAGTTTAATGACTGTTCGTTTTCAAATAAAAATAACACGACTGTATAATAATATATTTATAGTGTGGCACATCAGCGCATATTATATTTAATATTTACACGCGTATATGTATACTCCAGTAAAGTAGGTTAAATATTAATCTACCGTATATTTTTTTCGTCTAGTCAACGATTAGTTTAATTCTGTACTTATAGTTAAATCTAAATCGAGTGGTTAAATGGTAGACGAGGAAGAAAAGTTGGCTGGTGTGTAGCACGATACAGTATGCGCAAGTTCTAATAATATATTACATATTATGCAAAAAATATCTAATATTATGCACATCAAAATTCTGTAGTTTACGATATCGCTAATGTTAATATAGCTTTTGATGAATAATATTAGAAAATGCGTATACAATATTTTGTATAAATATTATGTTCGAAATGAGAAATAATGTGATATTGGTATATCTTTTCAAATGTTCAATATTTTATCATAAAATAATGAAAAACTTAAGTATACAAACGTAGTTGCCATTAGTTTTATGTGCGTGGATGCACCGAAAATAAACAAATAGAATAAAATCTTCTATCTGTAATTACCGTTTAGGTAAATACAGATACTGAATATTATTGCCATCTCAAGTGTTATTGAAAATCATAAAATTCAGACGAATAAGTGTAACGCAATCATCTTCAAATAATATTAAGTTAGATAGACTAAAAATATATCTATAGGTACCTAATATGGTTAATGCCTATAAGTTATAACAAAAATATTATGGGCACGTAGGTAACAATAAATTGAAGGTCTTGTGACAAACGATCGCATGTAGGGTTACACATTTATGATATAATAATAAAAAAAAAAAAAAAAAAAAAACGTGTGCCTATATAGATCGAATAAAATATGAAGATCTATCTAGCACATATTCATGAGCTTAACTCTGTGTATTATCATTTATGGAAGTATCGAATCAAACAATATTTTTACAAAGTTATCTATAATCTTTTAAGTATTCTGCGGTATTTACCACACAAAAGTACATAATATTATATTAAAATTACTACCTATCCAAAATTGTTTGAAAAATGAGAAAGTGACCGACAAGTATAATTTATATATTTTTACCTGAATTTTAATTCTTTCTCGTTTATTTAATTTATACCCATGGCCGTAAGTCGTGTCAGTTGCAGTAACATAGTAAATGCATAAGAAGGTAGCTGATCGCACATATCACTCTACGTTTTGTAGTATCATCGGCACCTAGATGTTTCAATTGCTTTATTGTATATTATTTGAATGTAATATAATATGTTATAAAGTATAGCAAAAACAAAATAATGGGACACATTGCTATTGATTTCTTTCGTGTGATATTACAACGATTTGTCAAACCACTCAAAACTTTGCGGTGGCATTGTGTCAGGTATTTGAGTTTGTCTCAGTGTCTTAATAAATATATTTATTATCGCACATATGGTGATTACTAGATTTAGAAAATTATATTATATAAGGTACGACTTTGTAAAAAGAAACAAGTAAGGAAAGCTCACTTTGTGATTGTGCTAAAGTCCCGGTTTCTAAATGTATTTCAATAAAAACAGAATAAGGTGAAATAGTTCCATATTTCATGTATGATTTACGTATAGGTACATTAACTATGGACAATAAATAAATATTTTAATATCAACAATTGTAACTATGTACTGATAAGTGATAACTGATGGACGGATGGACGGATGGACACAACGGGGATATAAGGTGTTCAAAACTTATGTTTGGAAACCTAAAACCAACTGATACATTCTGTGAGCATGCCAAGTTGCTAGTTTCTATGTGCATTAATAAATTATGGGTTTAAAATTAAAATATTTACAACCCATAATGTTATAATATAACATACGTGAGGAATTTTATTTATTATTACCTATTTACCTATATTATATATACAGGTGCATATGATTCTGGAAAAACTAATCTAGGCTGTCCGTCTATTATTGATTTTTAACATTAAATCGAATACATATTTGTTTTTCGTCGTTTTAATGTGGGCACTGACTGGATATCCCAGTAACATGTAATTTTCCATACCGACACATGTTTAATTTATTTTGAATTATTTCGAACAGTCTATTCAAATTATTCCGATTATTATAATACAATATTATTATTAGTATTTGTCTCGTACTTATTACTGTTTTATTTGATTTGCCTTGTTTCTAAATGTATCTATACTACCTGCATATATTCAAAGATGTAAGTATATTTAAAAAAAACAACATTTGAAATCAGTGATACAGTAATACAACTAGACAAGTACTAGACAACAGCTGATAGAACGTTTTATGTTGTATAGTTTTTATAAAATATCAACGAGTATAATATGAGTGCAACCACGGAAACGAAATTTGTAAATAGTGGATATGTAGCATCTACTTGTAACTCTGAGTGACGAATAAGATATTCAGAACACTATATTATGCGAGTATATTAAATGGGTAAATCGTTGATAAATTGTACAATATAAATACGTGGCAGTGCGTGTAGAACTAAAATTGGTACAGCTAATAATTTATTATTATTACCTATTATGTAATTTGTATTGTTTAATAAAGTTCGGTTTGTTCGAATTAATATTATTTAAACTGTAATTTAAATACAAAAACCTAGTTGATTAATAAAAAAAATCACAATATGACTATATATTATCTTATATAATTATAATATAATAATGTAGGTATATAAAATGTAATGAATATTCTGGATTTACACGGCCTTAAAATTTTATAGAAATCATATTATAATATATATTATAAATATAACTTTTATCATTCATTTATATTTTGACCAGTAGGCAGTATGGCTTCTTAACTCTTTCTCAAACTTGAAATTGTCCGAAAAGTCGAGTGTTATATTATTAGACAGTTATTATCGACTATTCTACAAAAGTATGTTTTGGCCGACACTGCCGCCACGCCGTTGCAACGATGTAACGATTCCCGTACACGTCTGTTGATCTAAGTCCGGCGAAGTCAGAAGTATAGAACTTTGTCTTACTTTGTTATACTCGTGCGTTACGTAACTATTCCACCGAGGTGGTAAAGGTGTTACTTGAATTTTATAAACCTACAAATTTACATTATTGTGATTATGGTTAAATAAATTGTAAGTAGCAATCGCATAGAAAGACACGGAACTGTCTGAATTTACTGTGTATTCTACGAAGAAACTTGAACGATTTTTATCAATATTTGTCTCTCCTATCAATTCCGATGCATCGAAACTCATCGCCCATTTCTCGAGAACTATGAACCTAGATGGCTTGCCAAAGTAAGATTCAGACCAATCCATCTATATATGATATAATATTATATTATAATCTATATACTAATATAAGAGATAACCATTAACCGCATGTTTTCCTGGACCATATTTTTAAAAGACTATTTCACTAAAATAAAAATCTCGAATTAATTTTCGATTTTCAATTATAAAAATAAAATTAATTTAACGGGGCGATTACGAGGTCGAAACCAACATGTCGTGAACTTAGAAGTTGAATTTATAGAAAATCTCCGTAACTTATTTGCGTGTGTATCGACGTATTGTATCCAATAGTCGACGGACCGTCATCTTATTGTCAAGTCTATAACAATTGTTATTATTATTACTAAATTACGCAATATCAAAATATACACCAAAGTCAAAACTTTGTGCACTACATCGAATGGATTGTGAAAGAATATAGGTACTATCATATTCAATAATAAAAATATATCCAACTAGGTATAAAATGCATAGTTAAATGTACCTACATAATGTATTGAAAAACTAGATAAAATGTATAATAAATATATAATTTGTATAATGTACAATTATTTATTATACTCTATGTAGTCTATGTATGTATGTTACACAATATATTATAACTTTTTTATATAAAAGTAATTCGAATAGGAATACATTTTATTTGGTGATTGTTTTAATCTTTAATATAAAAATTATTATTGCAATTTGTCGTAAAATAGTCAGCTGTAAAACAATATATTTACGATTCATCGATTAGAATATTATAATTTACATGCAGCAGTTATATAGTTTATTATTTCATCAAATCACATTAATATTGAAGTATGCAATACCCGCACAAAAATATTCTATTAGGAATTATAAACGACATTTAAACGTATCGTTTATGAGACGAAATCACCCTCCAGCGCCTTATACCGATGAATTAAAATTAAACAGATCAAATAGAGATAACTCAGGATTTTTCATCGATAACGTATTGAGCTGCCATATCTCTTTTTGTATTATTCTGAAAATAGACTCATAGGAATATATTCTTTCGACCTTTAATTACGACACCGATAGTCGTATCCTCGTAATTTTCTGGAGTGGCAATACATCCGATATTCATATCATCGCATGTACTCTTGTCGGTTATTCGATACACTATTGCTCGTTTATATACAATATAATATTTATAACAGTTTAAATTACTGTACAATATGGCAGACATGACATATACATAATAATTTATTAATATTATGTATATTGTACATAAAACTATATACATACGGCGTGTACGCTGTGCGTGTGTATATTTATGTGGTATTTATTATTCGACGGTTCAACCACCTTTCGTTTCCGCTTTCACTTTTGCGTGCGTCCGTTTGGCGGTAGTGGTGGTGGCTGAAGTGGAGGCGAACATTTAGACAACAGGGCGGCGGCGCTCTACTAGAGGTACGTGATATTTTAACGCGTATATGTGAACGCATAAGTAAACTTACAGGCGGCGGCGACGACGGCGGCCGTCGTCATGGTTACGGCTAGATTCGAGCGACAGATTTGCGATAGGTCCGGGACCGACGACGGCGGCGTCGGTGGCTGCTATAAACCGATGAGCGGCTCGGACGGCGGCGGTGGAGAGAGGGATGAAAAGCTCGCCGATGGGTGGTGGTGATGGGTACGAGCGGCGGCGGCGGCGGTTCAAGTGTGCGCGCGAAATCGAAGCTCCCCGAGCGTGAACTTCGACCCGACCGTCTGCGAAGGGCGGTGGCCTCTGCGGTAGTGCGTCTGGCCGTGAAAGGGTTGTGCTCGGCGCAGGCCCGGGTTACTGAACTTGAAAATATAACGTGTGCGTTACTGCCGTCATTACGGACGTTCAGTGCTATTATTAATATAATAGAGTGTCGCGTCACGTATTCCGCAGTAATATGCAGTATGTCGGTGTGCACTAGATGCATTGGCACAGCGATACACAATTAGTTATATTTATTATAAATACGACCGTAATTTCCGAATAATAAAAATATATTGTTTAGTCGCGGTGTGGTCCGCAGTAGCAGTGGCAACGATTTAGTGACACGCGACATTTATCGTATACGCAGTATAAACTATATAACATTGATAAAATTATTACAATTATGGCGATGACGATTTATGCTTCTTGTTCCGGTACCGCCGAAAGAGTACCGGAATAGCTATTTTTGTCACCACCGCAGTGCTGTTCTATTATGCACGACGAATGTTATCCGACACCGTCTGAACTTTGTTTTTGTCGTCATCGTCGTCTTCGTAGTTTCGATACTGGTGCCGTGGTAAGTCTAACTTTGAATTTATATGTAAAATACCTACCAAGGTGTCTTTACGCCTTACAGATCTGGTTATCTTAACAATTTAAATTAGTTAAAACTATCTTTAATTTTTTATTTTACAAAATGTATAACAATCTGTAAAACAAAAATAATAAGTAACATTAATTAATGGATGATATGTAGTTAAAATGATTAAAATATGAAAAGGAGCCTCATTTTCTCAGAAGAGAAAACATTATCTCAGAAAACAACTTTTACTATAGACTTTTATCAATTGTGTTTAAATACCAATACATAAATATTTAATATTATATTATATATTTTAATATTTATTTAAACGAGATATAAAACGATTTTAACTTAACGTATTAATAGATAAGGTATAATATAAATTGATAAATTTTAAAAAATATGATCAATTTGTCAATATTATATGATAAATTTAATAAATTATAAAAAGTTTTATATAAGTTACGCTGACCTATCATAAAAGTATAAAAAAGTATTGTGATTTTCAGTAGTCATTGATTTGATATAAGAGAATTCTCAAAAAATTTTGATCAGATTTGCAAAAATAGTTCTAGACCATATATCGCTTATGATGGTGACAATACATACACTACACTTATGGTGGTGAGCTCGAATTGAAGCACTACTACTATAGTTTGAGAAACCTCCCTCAACACTCAATTCGTAAATCCTGGATATGCCACTGCACATTGATATAAATAACATCGTTTAAGTCAACAGCCAAGTCTCCAAGAATATCTAAATACATTTTTTATTCATCTTTTTATCGTTTTATACGTCGTTCACATTTGTAAGTCGTGACTAAAGCGAATGGTATAAGTATAAATGTACAATATTGCGTTACGCTTGCGCTATGAACGCGGGGATCGTGTCAACATATTATTGCGCCCCCCCCCCCCACCCTTCCCTCCTAACGCACGGATTCGACAAAGTCTGCAGTTTATCAATAATAATATGCACGTGTAGTGTCTATACCTGACAGCTATCTATATACAAAGCCGTTTTACGGTCGACCAATCGAAACCCCAGCCGTTACCCCACTGTATAATATGTAATATGTACGACCGTGTTTGACGAATCACCCTCTATAATATATTCAATATCGCATGTCTATATGTGTTGTATAAACTTGTAACGGCGGAGTTCACCCCCTCCTATCCAAAAACTCTCCGACAGTGTATTGCTCACACGCATGTGCAATATTGGCACGTGTGCTTGCGTGGTGACGAAGTCTATCGTCGTGGCCTGCGAGGACGTCGTGTGCGTCCAGCGTCGTACGACTCATTATATTATTTAATTATTTATGATATGATATTTTTGTAATTTATAGGTATCTACATTGTTGACCGCAGTCGTTGTTGTGTACTGGGAATGTACGTTTATTCAATTTATTCCCTATATTATGTTCCTTTTGTCGGATCTCATAAAGTCAGGTGTGGGTACCTATATAAAAGTGTATAATATAATAATATGATGATGATAAGTAGCTGGTATATGCGGTGTCCGTGATCGATAATGCATCTAGTAAAAAGCCGCTACGGAGACATGGACTATGAACGTATCGACGTGTTGGATAGCATAGTAAGCCGTGGATTTCGAAATACTTAAATATACGAAGCGTGTCGTCGGGCCTATGAATTAATTACCGTTTTTGCGCTATGTATAGTGCACATTAATTTTGTATGGTTTCTTACGAGAACATTTCCAGCACGCGTGTACAAGTATTTTAATAGTTTAAATAGAGTCCGCGCTCAAATATGAACTGCGAGTTATAAATATATAAATTTCTGTTCACGATGCAATTTGTAGAATATGATCTCTAATATAATATATCGTATACCGGTTATGATACAGTATAAATGATTCGTTGCTCCTCTGGACTATCTCTATGACTCGATCACCTAAAAATGTAGAGCGGTCAATTTCCTCGGTCTGTTCAGTCACGGTTGTATAGGTGTATTATAGCAGCTTCGTTGTATTTATAATTTCTATTGTGATTAGTTTTGGATTGAAGTGTAAATTAGTTTATTCCAATTATACATACATGGCTATATATGGACAGTAAGTTGCTGTATTTCTATAATGAAATTTAATATAATTAATAGCATATACAATATACGATATAACTCAAGAGTCTGAATTTTGAAACCATTTGACTTAGTCTTTAAGAGATAATAAATTACTAAATAATAACTAGAAGGAGGCAAGGCGCCCCTTCGTCGGAAGCGTGACTCTATCAACACGTAAACTGTTAAGTATACATTAACATCTATAATGTAATATACATACAACTGTAAAACATATTTATAAAAACCTATGGATCATATAAACAATAGAGCCCCATGGAAATTAAAAATAAAAAATACCATAATTAAAGTCGTTGAATACCATTTAGTGATTTAACATTCGGATTCAGTTACAAATGTTGTAGCAGTAGGTTTATCGATGCCCAATCTCATTATTAAAGTGTGAGCTAAAATAAATAAATTTTGGAAATTCAATCTTAACGTGAAAGGTTTTGATTGATATTTTGGTTATTGAGGACTAAGATAAATAATAAATTATAATTTTTTATATGATGGAAAATAGAGATAACAAAGAATGATGTCATATGTTCCCAATATTATTCTATAAAAATTTAATTATTTGTATTGATTATTATGATACCTAGTAAAACATACCTATTTGTGAATGTATATTTTATAATTATAAATTATAATACTCATATAGTCATATATCTCTATATATCACTTATATTAAGTATGATAATTTTTGTATATTATATTTATAATAAATGTTTTGTAGGTATTGCAATATGATAGTACAACATACCTATATAATTATATTTTGAATGAATAATAATTTGTATTTGATTTAATTTATTATATGTAATTGATTGATTTTTAAAAGTAAAATCATGTAAATCATTTAAAGACATTTATTTTATAATAATTAAAAATTGAAGATATCAATTTTTCCAGCTAGGCTATGTTAATATAGACATTAAATTTACAGTTTTATATTATTATACAAAATGTTTGTATACTTACATTTCATCCTAAATTTGCTTATTAACAGTCGTGTAGGTGTACCTGTATGGTTGTATTGCTGTTTTATACAAGCAATGTTTATATATATATATAATATATATATACGATAATGTATCAAACATCATTAAATCTGTTGATTACAAAAAATGGTGCTTGTAGTTGAAATTTAAAACTATAATAATATAATATTTCTCAATAACCACAAGTATATGGTCACGAATTTAGGACATCTGACTAAGAGTTAATTTTACTAACGAGTTAACGAACACTCAACACTATGTGTATAATATTATAATATTATTTTTGATGGATCTGCAAGTGTCGCAGTAAGACGGGTAGGACGAGGTTCATATTACTAAGCAGATAAAAATGTACGATTTAACACCTTGATTTGACCTTCTTACTGTGTAGTTATCGGGACATTACTGTGAAAAATATCATTTGGTACATACATTTTACATCTATTTATAATATTAAATTCTTTTATTACTAATAATTTTTGGATATCATGCGATATATTCTATTTATTCATTAAAATATGATTTATAGATTATACTATATATTTAATCCGATGGTTTGTAATTTTTTATAAATTTAGTTGATATGTAAAATAAAATATGTATGCGTTAATTACAAATGAAAATTATCATTGTATTTTAGTATACATTGATACACAATAGCTCATGCTCTCAAATATTTTCAGTCAATCGGTATATAAATCAGTATACCTAATCCAAGAAGAAACGAACAAATTTAATTATAATCTCCGTAGATGCGTACTTTCTATATATTATTATGCATGTGCTTAATACCTATATATGTTAGTCTATTTATCGCATCTACTTATACAGTAGAATCGATTATTCATGCAGTTACATCTGATGTTCAGTCAAATATAACTAAATATTATCTTTAGTTATTGGACTTTGATCGTTACTAATTATTATGGCTTACCTGACTTTAATTAATATTTTCTATAATATTATGATGGGCATATAGTTTAGATTGCATATTGTAATATATGCATTATGTATACATTTCGCGTTAAGCATATTATTAAATAATAATTATTATAGTATTGTTATTATTTATTATTATTGATAAGCAATACGTCATGTTTTATTTTATCGTGTCTGTATGTCTGTAGAAAAATTTTAACAGGATTGCCATAGAGTATATCTGTAATTACTGGAGTTTCATTAGTATGTCAATTTAATCATTCATTAGTGATCAATCATTTCGTCGTTTGTTCGCTTTTAATAACTCGTTGTTTTCAATAGAATATATTTTCTTTCGTACAACTATGTACAACGACTATACAGATCATATAATTTTTTAGTTTGTCATAAATGTTTTATAAACATTTCCATTGTACGATTTAATAATACATTTAATATGTATCAATCGTGTGTAATACGTTTTAATAGTGTCAGCCATTAATGTACTTGACTGTCTTTACTCGGAGTTCAAGATTCATTAAACATTTTGTTGTTAAGAACTGGTTTATGTTTTTTTTTAAATATATATTTTTTGCTTGTTATAAATATATTTCACGATCCGTAAAATTAATTTTTACAATAAGCGAAAGTTATGTGGAGTGATTATGATCACGATAGGGGGCTTGTGCGAAAATCCATCCACTGATAGAACTTCGTGACACGTGGCTGCAATTATTTATTTATCCAGCAGGTTGCGGTATCAATTCTTAATATAGTTTTATATTACGGGATCGATTGATATTCGTTATGGAAAGGTCATATTATTTGGCATTTTTTTTTTTTCAAACTGAAATTTAAACTTCCGGTGAACGGCTAAGCGATAGGCGATATGGTTGATCGCAATTGATGAACCTATACGTTTGTGTGTGTACAGCATAATATCTCAGACCTGTGTCATAAACCTATAACTTTGTAAATATGTAACTATACTCTTAATTGGACGGAGCGAAGCGTAGACCTTCTATCCCACAGTCCGTGCGATTTATTATTGTTATCTCCTTCTAAACTGCCGGATCAATCGTCACGAAACTTAAAATATATATTCATGATTATTCGAAGGGTGCAAAAGATTAAGTTTGGCATTCCTAAACGCTGTCATTAATTAATTATGATTAATTACTCATTTACACATTTTATGTGCATGTTTAGGGATTTCCTAAGCACGAAAGCGTGTGTGTTTATTTTATGCTTTCACGTTCAATGAAGTATCTCCACGCGACGAAGCGCGCACGACCTGGCGGTCATTTTTAGCAACGGCGTAGTGAGTAAAATAAGATAAATATAAATATAGTTACAAGTATTATAAAATAATTGGGTTTCTAAAGAACTCGCTAATGGATCAGTTGGAGGAACAGTAACCGATATGATTTACAATGAAAGTATAGAAGGAACTTATTACAAAAATATGCCATTATGTGTATTAAAGGCTTTTCCTAAATATGCTCAAACTTTATGAAGAATTTATTCTCATTGTACCAATAATATCGTGTTTTTTTTTTTTTTTTTAAAAAATGGCATTTCTTGCTCTCGAAAACAGTTTCCTCTGATGCTAGCTTATGCCGTTAGCATCTGTCGATCGCAGGGGATAACGTTGGAAAAAGTTATTGTTGATATTAATGATGCTGAGTTTCAAATTGGCTTAATTGTATGTTGCACTCTCACGTGTGAAAACATTAAATGGATTATTGTTAAAGCCATCTTTAAATTACGACCGATTATTGAAAATTAACAACAGTAAAGCTATGACAGGACGCCGGGATAAGTTGTAACGCTTGTGGAATTTATCAAGAAAATTGATATAGCATTACATGGAAATACCTTTTCATTTTAAATGTTATGTTTTATCTCAATCTAGAAACGAAAATATATTTTTTTCGTCTACGAAAATGCTGTGGTGAATCAGTTATAAATTATACTATTAGATAGTTATACTGTATTGTGAATTATTGTGATAATAAAAAATATATATTTCGCTAGATATATGACAATTTGATTGACTTTCTATCTATCGCTCCGCCCCACTTTTGTCCACGGACACTCCTAGTCTTAAATTAGTTGTATTGGTTGTATTTCTCATTATTTAAGCTCAAAATAATAAAATATGTTTTTTTACATTTATGTACATTACATTATAAACTGATTTTAAAATTTATTTTGTTATATTTGATATTTAACAGTTATTTCTTTTGAAAATATTTTCTAATAATTTTAAAAGTCGTGTTCATTCATAACTTGAGATTACTAGTGTTTTCATTAGAAATATGTTATTTTAGTGTTATATTTTTTTTTACCAACTAACACTGTCTTTTGGTATTTCATCGAGTCATTATCTTTATTAGATACTTATATGTTTGAAAACTGAAATGGTATTTTTATAATTAGTTAAACGTTGTTAATATTAAACTAGAGTGCTGAATTTAATCAATTTATATTACAATCACACGGTACCTAGCCATTTAGTAACTGGTACTATAAAATTATTTATTTATTGTATTTTAAAAACGAGTTGTGATTTATTGAGTATAAATTATCTTATTAAATTTCTCATAAATTATAAAATATAATAGATTCAATTATTAGATATGAATTATTATTATTATTATGAATAAAGGTGTACATGTATTACTGTACATTAAAATATATTAAAAAGAGAAATAGTCCGATAGGTTTATATCATTTTTATTGTATGTAGTTGAAATATATTTTTTTAATTTTTAACAATTGATTTAATTAGCTAATTATAATTAAACAGTTGCCATAGAAATCGGGTGAAATTGTTTAGTTTCTGCATTGGCCGATAGATAGTGCACTCTTGGTTTAAAATTTTAATAAACATTTTTATATATTCAGAAAGCACGCAGGTAATTATTGTTAAACAAAATTTAATTTTTAAAAAATCGTATTTCTTTCGAATTTCGTTTAAATTGTCAATAACATGACATTGATATTATGTTTGGTTCATTATACATAAATAATTTATACATTTTACGTTATATATTAAATTAATCAAATGCTAGGTAACAGTTTAATACTAAGTTCAGTCAAGTAGAGAAGTGCAGCTAATTTGTCTTTCTCGACATTGTTGTGAATGTCTATTTTTTAATTAACTATTTTTTGATGTACAACAATTGGTAATTTAAATCTAATGCACAAATCGTGTTCTATAAATTGAAACGTATAGAGTATGGGTCGGTTAAAAAGTCTATATGGGCGCCTACTGTTTACCAATCGAATTAAAAATCGAATAAAACACCATTTGGAATAGTTGTCGCTTATTTACGTTCGACGCGCGCATTATATATATTATTATTCGTAATGTTACGGGTACGTACAACATTGACAGTAATAATTATAAACGACGCCTATCGCCCGAATAATTCTCGTGTCGCATCGGTTGCGCGTGTCGTACTGCCAAAAATCATTGAACGCCCGCGTATTATTTTGTTGTACAGCAAAAGTCAATAGAAAGACGCCGCGCTCGTCGGCCGACAACGACGGCAGTCGGAAAAAATCTCGTCTAGTCTGCCGGGTGATCATCGCCCGACGAACAAAAATATTAAATGCGACGGACGCCCGATACTGCGGCCGGTACATTCGGACGGGGGGCATTTACTGCATTATTTTGCACCGTTGCCGTGCGGCAAGTCCGCGCGTTGCGTAACGTCGTCACACGGTCGACTGAAAAAACGAGGGTTTTGACTACCCATTTCGGGGGTGGGGGGGGGGGTCAACCGACGTGACGAGCGGGGTCGGCGGCGGTGGTGTGCGAGAGGGAGTGAGCGAGAGAGAGAAGTAATACTACGCCTGCTACTAGGGATTAAACGGCGCGACGCGGCCCCGGCGGAGTCTCCGCAAGAAGTGTACGCCGTTCATTATACACGCGCACCACACACACACACACACACACACACACACATATATATTATCCATCGCGAGTGCCAAGTGTGTACAACAGTAATTGCGTAACTGCAATCGCGTATAATATGCGCGCACACACACACACACACACACGTATGTAGTTTACTATTAGGTTTTTATCGTTCATTATTATCTGCGTATAGCGACAGGTGATATTATTATGCATGTACGAAACGCGTATATTATATATATAGTTCGCGGTGTGTGTGTGTGTGTGTGTGTGTGTTGCGGGAAGGGGCCCGAGCACGACCGAGAAAGTTGGCGAGTCCTTGACGCGGTCAATCCACTCGGATGGCGAATGTGGGTCACGCGCGGTTCCCCCCTCCCCCGCCCTCGGACCGTCATTCGCCACCAATGTGCCGTGCATACGCGAGGTCGTCAACGTCGAATCGCGCGCGCCGCCCGAGTGCGTGCGTGCGCGCGCGTATATTATAATGTACTCGTACAACAATAATAATAATAATACACTACACGGTGTGTGCGTGTTATTCGGTCGCGTGAATTTGCGCGTGTGCGTACAAACCGTTGCCAACAATGGCGGTATGTCCGGCGAGTACAAAGGTCTCCTCCGACGTATGTGCAGCTATAGAGGTGCACGTAGGTTAGGCGTCCGCCGTTCGTCGTGATAGCGGTGACCGGTGGAAAATGCAACGCTGTTCGCCGTTCGGTGCGATTTTCGTGACGAGTACACTTGTCCGAGGATATAAAAATATTATCTGACGTTTCTGATCGCGACTGTGCGAGACACCTTTTTTTTTTTTTTTTTTTTGGGGGGGGGGTGCGTGGGAAAGACGATATTGAAGGTCGGTCAACAGATGTCCAGGGATATCTGAAGATTTTCTACTATACTCTACTAAATCGTACACGAAATAACAAATACGTGTAGTAGGTAAATTAAAATGTTTAGGACCGAAATAAGTCGAAATATGATTATTAAAATTCAACATAATATAATACATTAAATCCCAGTGCACAATATACGCTTTAGAATTGTTTTTAGCAAACTATTATATTCACTATTCCGGTCCAACGCAGTCTTTCAGTTGGATGTTTAATAATTGTTACTCGTGGGTACGCCGGCTTTTAAATAATTTCGGTAAAACGATGTGTTATTGTGGTTTCTGTGATTAAAATCAAAACTTCGGACTTTGTAATGTGGCGTTTTTGCAACAGGATTATTTTTAACGTTAAATAAAAATCTAAAACATTTTTTTTTTCATTTGTAAAACAGTTGCACGTGTATATTACAATTTTATCTGTTATAGGCAGGTACACTGTACCTACTAAAAATTATTTTATCAGTTCAACGAAAGACTTCGCAGAGTCGAGTCGATTATCAATTGACCTTGTGAATGAAGTAGGACATGAGAAATAAACATGATTTTCTCGAGTCTCGGTCGTTACTCTGCTCTTCCATTGTTCCATTATAGAATTTTATTTGTTCGACATTTTCCAAAATTTACATTAAATGGCAAATATTCCTAGAAAACTTAAAGAATAAAATTGACGTTTAATGCATACACGTTTGTGGTTTGTTTTATACAACTTTTAAACAACGAAATGCGATAATAAATAATAACGTAAATAATTGTGTTATTGTTGATAATTCGAATGCAAAAAATTAGAGAACTATTATTATGTGAAGAAAAAACATATCGAAAAAAGAGAAAGCCTAGTATAATATGTAATATGACTGAGAGTTACGCTTTCCGTAAACGGTTGGTTTAATGCCACTGTCAACAAACCGGTTCGACGTTCGCTTTTGTTTGTCAAGGACATAAAACAATAAAGTGTGCTTAATATTATAATAAATTTATAAATATGAGTATGTGTGTGTGGGTGATTTTTTTGAAAAATATAATTGCTTGTCAATTTAGTAATTTTATAGGATTTTGACAATAGTCATTCAAATTCAATTTAATATTGAAAATTATCCATTCTCAATATTATTATCATTCACGTTCATTTTAAAGTGCCTAGTTTTTTAGTAGTTAAGTCTGTATTCTGTATAGGGCTATTATAGCCTATGGGTATATAATACTAATATATAATAATAAAAAAACAAACATCTACTATATGTTATATAACTATAATTTATATGCATCAGAGTATTTAGCATTTTAAACGTTTAAACATTTTAGATACAACATATTAAAACACTTCTAGGTATATCTATTTCTTGTTACTCCTGGATAGTATTACTTCGCGTTATGCATCTGAATTAAGAAAAAAAAAATGAAGTATTTAATGAAATTAATATGAAAAATAAGACATTCTTTGAGCAGGTGGTAGGTAATTCAATTAAATACGTTGTCGTGTTAAATTTAGACAGCGTTAATATTATTATAAAAACGATTTAACAGTTACTTTTAGATAGGCACTCTGGCACACGTATAATTTATTTTTGTCTAAGAAAACAATAAGGGTTTGGCAATTTTTGTAGTTTAAAGATCACAATACAATATAAATAATACAAATGTTACTTTTGGATCAAAATGTTGTAAAACGATATATCTTTACTAATTATCAGTTCGGTCTGAAATCTAAAATTTCGGTGGCATAAATAATTAAAACAATAGTAATTTTTACTAACGAATATAATTCTTAAAATGTGAATAATATTTATAAACAAGTTAGGTGTAAAGATATAGTTGACACATAACATAATTAAACGTGATTTCGTAACTCTCGATTTCGTTCTCTTAATAAAGTCTATAAATGTATATTAAATAAGCGTATAGGGAATATAAAAAAAAAAAGAAATCACATTTATTTGTCTTGAAATGAGTCGTTTGTAAAAAAATAAACTAGAACATTTTCGTGATAATTTTAATGATTTATGATTATTTGCTACCAATCTCGATTGTCGATACCTGTAGTGTTCTACCAATCGATATAGACTGCTCCATTATACCTATGCATATTTTATAGGCAGTGTATATTTGATAAATCGACGTTAATATTGTTCTGATTTCAATACAAACTGTGAATGATCGATATTCATTTTTTAACGGATGGCCTTACGGTTTGCGCACAATGTGATTTATGTGAAACGATTATTTTTCAAAACGAGTCGTATTATAATAAAATACCGTGGTATATAGTATACACTTATTTACACTACGGTACTTAATATAATATCATATCATAACTATAAAACCGATTTTTATGAGAAGTTTTCCATATATCGATCTCAAAAACGACGAGAGCCTCCTCGCGTATTATTTTTGTATATTCTCGTCGCAGATGTGTGTGATATTTTCATATTATTTGGTATTAAAAAAAAAAAAAAATGTACATACATATAATTAAAACCGGCTGCGTGTAATATAATACATACATACGTACACTGTAAAACCGTATAGGCGGGTCTTTGGGTCGCGGTGCGTGCGGTGACGGGCACGGGGTGGGGGATTTCGGACGAGCGGTAACGCAAACTTCGGAATATAGAAAGTGAAATCTGCAGGTGTATCGGTTCGTCGACCTCAGCGCGCCGAGACCCCTGCAGACCGCGAACTCGTGCAAGAACTATAATATATATATATATATATATATATATATAATATCGCGCGTTACATAAAACTCGATTGTACGAAATAAAAAGGAAGAACGCGTTGCGGGCTGCGTAAGAATGAAAAAAATATGAAATAAATGAAAACTAACATCATCAAGGTTTTATGCGCGCGTACACGCGCATTATCGTATACATGACATATTATACCCGCAACGACTTACAACTGCTAACAGTGCGGCCGCGCCGGCGATTACATAAATAATGTCAAGCGGTGCGAAATCTTGGGCGGTACATCTCCGTTGCAGTTGGTAAATGTCTGCATTTTTTAATTGTCGTATAAAATTATTGGCTTAATTGTACATGTCTATATATCAGTGCTCGAAATTACGTTTGGTATTGCACTAGAGCCAAAACACTTTGAACTTTTGTCCCATACCCATGTAAGTACCAACTATAATGTACAGAACTATTATTCTTGATTTTCAAATAAAGAAACTAAAAACGGAATGATATATCAATTATATACTTATTATACTAGGGCCGTTTGGACGAATCGATCCAAAATTTGGCCTGTATGAGCAAAAAATGCACTTGGTTTGCCACAAAAAAAAAAAAAAAAAAAAAAATAAATAAATAAATAAACTAAAAATAATGGAAGGTTAATTAAAAAAATAAATCTTAAAAATTGTGATAATGTTGAAGGGTTGTTTTAGAAAGATGGATTATTTTGTCAATAAGCACTTGTCGACTCGCACTGCGGCATATTTTTGTGCTAAGGCTAACTGTTTCAGGCACTGTTTTATAACACACAATGTACGCGCAACGACGATTTTTCTCAACCGAGATGCACGATGGAAATTAATTTTTTTTATATAAAAGTACTCGTTCCTCATAACAATCGCTGTAAATTAATAACGGCGGCTATTGTACATATCTGTTCGCATACATACACCAGCTCTCCACCACGCATGCGTTTATAATGTATATCCATGAAAACTGCAGTACGGCATTCAAATTTTGATCTTTAGAAACAATATCATTTAATCGTGAATTCGTGGAGTTTCGCAATTTTCCTCGGGTATATTACCGAATTTCAAGTGTTTGATTCTGGTATTCATTGCTGCAGCGCAGACCCTTTCATCAAAGAACCCTCTTCGTGAACACCATGGGTGAGGATATAAAGCCTCTTGTTCGTCAAGGACGCACTCTTAACAGTCTGCAGGCTTTTAAATTTAAGCTCAATGTATACGTGTTTTGAGTATATTATATACATATATATTTTTTATAGTTTCTCAGATTAGAGATGTAGATTTCAGACATTTTTAATTATTGCGAAGTTTATTATTATTATTTTTTTAAAACCACGACTAAGACAGGGGTAAGTAATTAAAATGGCGTATTATAATGATATTCTCTTTGTTTTTACGGATTTCAGCTACATATTTTGTAATACGCTTCATGTATTCTTTACAGTTTGATTTGTGGTAGACGTTTTAAACAAACGAACAGTCTGATATATTTTTAAACAGCATAACCGTTGGTATAAAAAGGAAACGTAATGTGGGCCGTGAATTTATTACTGCGTACCTACTACCTATATAGTCAGTAATAAATAGTCTGCAGCATACACCGGAAAGGTAACCACAATTTTTCACCCCAGTCCTATTTCCATCTCACCTCCCTTCAGTTAATTAACGCAAAATCATAATATTATTGACGTTTATTTACTACAATGTATATCCATATAAGAAGGTTACGTCATTGTAATACGTATCACTGAGTGGTTGACTATTCGACAATAAACTGCAGTACTTACCTCATACGTAACTATATAAGCCATATTAAGGTGTTGCGCGTGACCAACATCTATAAAGCTGTAGAAAAGGCGTTGGTGGGTAATTCACAGGATTTCAACGACGGACATAGAGAATATCATGGTACGCCGTAGTTTTCCGAAAACTCTGTCATTTTTAAGATGTCTTATTGCGTTGCAAATATCTCACGAGATCGCCAATCGCGAATTTATTGTGCTTCCTTATCGCTAAACACTATGACATCGTCTCCTATCGGTTTTAAGTATTCCACTATAACCATTCGTCTACTACAGCCTGTTCGGGTCCATACCAACAGGCTCCATTAAAATATCTGCGTGTAGCGTGTAATTTAAACGGAAAACCGTTCGATTTCCGTTTCGAGTATCGCGTCGATCACGGTCTTCGTAGTTTTATAATTTTAATTCACGCGCTCGCTGTCCACGTGTAATATTATCTTGTGGCCTATTCATATTGTTCATTATTCTAGGTATTATATTTTTAGCTTGTATTTTATATACGCGAATGAAATCTGTCGAGACTTGTTCGTGTTGTGGTGCGCGTTTAATAATACGCACTCATAAAATTGCGTATAGGTAGGTACGTACACCGGGCGTAAGAATTGTGCATTTTAATGAAATATATCGTTTATGATATTATATTACAAACGATAGTACCGTGTCCGCTATTAAAAATTCGTGGCCGCCGTCGGGGAGTACAAAGACTACACTGCAGACAAGTATACCCATATAGTGTATATATATATATTTCTTTTTATAAAATATATAGCGTAGGTACAGCACAATTTGTGTTACGTAAAACAAAATGTGATTTAGTTATATAGCGTGTGCATTTGCGAAACGACGTATAAAACACAAGAGCACTGTACATAATAGTCCGTTTGATAAGTGATGTAAAAACATAATAATAATAATAATAATAATAAATATTATGCGCGGATGACTATTATTATTATTAATCAGCGTGCATATTATTACACTGTATCATTATTATTATGTCGTGCGTTTTAAGCCCGAACTGTCTGACCGGTGTCAAGAGTTTGATGACCCGAATAGTATATAGGTACGCGCGTACATATACATACATATTATCCTACGGACGGCGGTGTACCGTAGTCGTCATTCGGGTGAAAGCGGCGGGCTTGCACATTTCGCGCGCACATAATGCCAACGATATACGATTACGCAATGTCGTTCTTTTTTTTCCCGTCTTTTTCTTTCTCTTCTTCATCTTCTTTTTCTTCTCCTCCGAGGTTTTCCGTCTCGGTCACTATCTCTCTCTCTCTCTCTCTCTCTCTCTCTCTCTCTCTCTCTCTGTCGGCGTGCGTAAGACGTCTCTCCCGTTTCACGACGATTGCCATTATTTTGCTTTTCGTTTCTTTTACAAAAATAAACGACGCCTCCGACTACGTTTCGTTAGAATCTGGCCGACGGCGGCGGCGTGTGTCCGACCGAATGGCATCCCCTCCGCCGCCACCGCCGCCGCCGCCGATTTATTGTTTATAGGTTCACTTGTCGCCGCCGCCGCTGTCGCGCGCGCGCTTCTCTACCGCGGCGTCCGTACGTTGACCCGAACTCGGGCCCGTTATAAACATGCATTTTTACACAGTTTCCATTGTTCGTGCCAACGTTGCCGCTGACGGATTGTTGTGCGGGCGGGAGAAAGAGTTCAAGTGAGTGCCCGAGACGCAGAGACAGTGAGAGAGAGAGAGAGAGAGAGAGAGAGAGAGAGAGAGAGCCAGCTATATATCGTGGGTGGCGTGGTGCAGGTTATCGTTACGCCGCCGTCGATATAATATTAAATATGTGTAAATGTTTTGTGTGTTTTTACGATGTAAATTTATTCACCTCAACGTGAATAACGATAAACAAAATCAGAATACAGGGTGTCTCCGTACCGTGTTAGTCATCCTCGTCCCTACTCACTGTGCTAATATGTATATAATTATATTTGTATCTATATATACCCTCTAAAATATCTATATATATATATACATACCACAGTGGCTTTCTCTTAGAGAGTCTATAATATAACAGTAATGATCATGTTAAAAAATATTAATTAAAAAAAATTTGTTGATTGGGATAAACACGGCGAGACATCCTGTACATTAACCGTTGTCGCGTATAACTATGATGGTCTTTATTGTTACGTCATAATCGTTAAATTTTTTTCAGAAAATCAGCGGTTAATATGCAAGCGGCGAGCAGATTATTACTGGCGCTTATTAGACTTATTACACTGCATATACCCTTAAAAGCACTTGTCGAATTTCGATTTTTTTTTTTTTTTTTTTGTTCTTATCTTTATGGTTTTTGTATACCACGATAGTTAAACACGAGTTTAATATTGTAGTTTGCCATAATATTATATTATCATGTAAACGTTTTCAGGACCAAATAGTGTGGATATCAAAGTGTCAAACATTAATCAATAAAAATGCAAATTTGTATACAATAATAGGTTATAGGCATCTTATATAGTACGACGTTGTCGAGGATATTATGTTTATCAAAATGTGAATTTTTCATGCGACTTAAGTTACGAGTAATGTGCTTTAGAGTAAATGTAGCATAATTATTACGTTCTAATATTTATAAATTATTAATTACAAGTTTAATGCTATGTTTGGCATTGAACACTAACACAGTAACACATGAGAAGGACATACCAACTTCCAATGAATTTAACGTGAAATTTATTGATGTAGAAAGGCGCTCCGTGTAGGCATTTATACTACACTGAAGTCTGATTTTGTTGTACGAGACAAATTTAAATAATTTTATTATAATAAGAATAATCAATTTAAATATCAGTTATATTATAATAACAAACGAACTATTTAATATAATATGGTTGTTATATTGTGTATTGAATCTTCAATAATTTTTAAATTTCCAGGGAAATTAATGAAAATAATAAGTATGCATACATTTATCAAATAATATTATATATAAATATAATATTAATTCTAATTTATAAACGGCGAAAACAAATTGTAATTACTTGTCAACGTTAATATTTGATAAATTTTTTTTTTTGTTATTTTAAATTTTCAATATTTAATGATTTAAACACTTCTTTAGTAATGTAAATAGATCAATCTATAAAAGTTTTGAGAAATGTATAATATATTATAATAAATGCGTTGTTGCTTTAGTTAAAACTTATTGTTTAATTTTGTGACAAATATTTTTGGGTATGATGGTAATATATAAAACAAAATTAATATTTACCTCGGTGCTACATAATACCTGTGTAGTGAAAGAAAAAAAAACAATATTATAAATGTATAAAGTACAAAATACGTTTATAATGGTCGCTGATTGGACAGTTTTAAGTTGGCTATTCGTGACTTGTTACAGCACGTTTCCGTGATAGAAATATTTAACAAAAAAAACTTAACCCAGAATATACATGGATGAGAATTCCATATGGTGCATACTAGGGCCTTGAATCGCAGCTCAATCTTACAGATTAAGTCTTCTCTACTGCTATATAATACGACTGCTTCTAACCTACGTATACAAAGTATGAGTTGCTGCATCTCGAACAAAAATTAAAAAACTATAAATTTTCTAAAATAAATTCCTGTAAATAGCATTAATAACGTTCATACGTGAAATAAACAGGAGCTGTTTAAAATTTTTTTAAATATGGAGGATGGAAAAAATTTGTGTTTTTTAATATATATATATATTTTTTTTTGTTTACAAACAATATATCGATACATCAATTTAACCTCAATAAAATAACAGTAGAAATAGAAAATTCAATCAATGCACAAAACAAAAAAAGATGAGTTATTAGTGTCTGTTCGTTGCGTATATACTCATAGCGATGTAATATTGATAAACACCAATACGATAATTCATACAATTCATCATACATTTTGTCGTTGCGTACTTTATTATTGTCCATAAAAACAAAATTAGTTTTCATAATAGCATGCTTATATTAAAACCACTACAACGCCATCGCCGGGAAAACGACGTGCCGTTATAAATCTACTCGAAATCTTTTTGAATTGAACTATAACGATGAAAAAATAAACGGCCACGAGATTATATTGCAATCGTGTTTTATGTTTTACTGTTATATGCCGAAAAATGTCATTTTGTGATATAATTGCTGGACCTGCTGAGTGCACGGCGAGCGGTCATCATACAACACAAATTACGACGATTTATACGCAAACTGTGTCTGTATACAACTGTATATACTAATATATTCGCCATTATATGGTATATACATATTAATAAATAATATTATACTTTACAAAATACGTATAGCCAGCACTAGCAAAAGTGGTTATACAGAGCACCTGTATTTATAATTTATTAAATTTTATACATGGTGATTTTTTTGAACAATACTTATAATTATACATTTATTTAAACTTTGGATTTTTAGTTACACTTAATGACCTAAAGATATTTTCAAATACATACCTAGATTTGTAGGATTTTCGAAGACTTTCTTGGTGTCAATACAACCGTCTTTTTTTTTCAAACGACTACATACTTATAGGTACCCTTTATATACACAAAAATTAATCAGATAATTTTTTTGAAAAATTGTTTGTACTAAAATTAAAGTTGGAGCTAATTTAGATTCTGAGCTCTTCTACTTGTTATGTCCCAAGTAAAAGTATTAATAAACTGGATAATAGTATATACTTTATTGTATAATTGAATATAAAATATTATAAAATATATGATATAAGTACTTATTTATAACTTATGTCTTACATTATATAAAATACACGACTTGAAAAAATTAACTTAACAAAATATAACTGATTTTTATTTATATTATGTAAAACCATTGTCCGTGGGTACACCACATTACTCAAATGTATTAATTATATATTATAGTTGTAACGTTATATAAACTCAGATGTATTCAATAAACTATTATTCACATTACATCAAATTTAATACCTTAGAAATAACTAGTTTGAATTCAAACTAAAAAGACATGAATATTTTCAAAAAAAAATTGTCTGTCAAAAAAAGTTTGTATCATTATCTGCTAAACTAATTTGAATCCCTCCTTTTCTTCTCGATCTAATTATTAATTACAATTTATATACAATATGTTATTTGCCTCAACTTAGATTGTATTACTTATTGTTGTTTACGGCGTTTACAGTTTCTAAACATTATTTAGATAAATAAATAACTATAACGGCCCTACTACACGAAAAAAAAAATGAAAATCATTAAAAATTAAATAATAAATTTAAGCATAAAAATTAGTAGGCTGAGGTTAAAAAATCACTCTGTATTAAATACAGCGTCTTTTCGATGCGTATTGATTACTAGAGGTGATATATGCGGGTGTGTACGTGTGTACACGCACAAGTATTCAACTGAGTGGTGATGAGGGGTTTGGCGAGGGTAGTGTATGGGTGTGTATATATATGTATAAACGCAGAATATCGTCGTACACTCGTACGAATGACGTCAGGGGTGGTGGTTTTTGTTTTTGGGCTGCTGCTGCCGCCACGAGAGGTCAACAAACCTCCCTCTCACGACGCGTCTATATACACGTCCCTTTGTATATATAATATA